>VOMN01118339.1:11556-35329 GCA_014899125.1 Orchestia grillus | reverse complement strand
CTCGGCGTTGCTTGATTAGCTCTGCATGGGGCTCGGCCCAAAATGCGGCGTCTCCGCCAGTGCACGGTTTTCCCACGAGTCGCTCACCAGCATACCGTCGCACGGCCTGGATACAGTGTAGCCTACAATGTAGCCTGCTACAACATGCTTACATGTATACAATGAACGCCTAATTTTTATTTTTATATAATATTCTTAGTTCAAGTTTTCATAAGTTGCTCTTTGTTTCAATTCTAGCCCAAATGAATTAAAATGCCGTTATACCTGAACATTCACTTATTCAAATTCGTACATGAATTTGAAGGTACTACTGGTTACCATTACTTTGTGTTATATGCTATGAAGTGTTTCACCTGCTTTTAGATACCTTCCTCAAACGTAGGGTTCATGTGTGCGTCTGAGATCTCAGATGTGCGTGTGGTTTCTCGTGTGTGCGGGTGACATTTCATGCGTACGTGTAAGATGTGTGCGCGCATCTCATGTGTGCGTGTGCTCCATACCTGAGCTCGGTGCCCGCGTGCAGGAGGGTGCCAGGTGTGCCCCAGCAGCATGGAGGCCCTGCGCATCTGTGCCGGGCTTCTTGGAGTGGACCCCACCCACCTCAACCAGGCGCTGCTCTCCAGGGTCATGCAGACCAGCAAGGGCGGCCTCAAGGGCACTGTCATCATGTGAGCTTGCACAGCCGCTTCTGTTATCTAGAATATCAAACGAATAGAATAAGGAAAGAATATGGTAATTAGAACGAGCAAAAATGGTGAATTTCGGTTTCACATTCTTGGGTTTCTACGAGTCCCACAACGTCAAACACCAGTCACATACATGTACCTGAGTTGACGTTAAGGAGGGTGGGGCGAGGTCATAGTACAGGCAGGGAAAAGGAGGGCGTCAAGTTAGTGCGTCTGTTTATCCATACTCAAGATGGATGTGAAATACGCGTATTGAGGGTGACTTTGAGAAGTGAAGGAATCAATTTAGAATAGAAAATCACAACAGGAACGACCAGGTCGCCCATTCTTGGGTTTCTACAAAAGGGCCAGGCGGTCAGACATTGACGCGTATGCACCCGAGCTGACGTGACATGAAGGGTAGGACAAGTCAAAGAATGGGTGGTATACATTTCACCTGTGTTCCGTGACCACCATTGTTACTAGCACTAGAGTAAATTAAGCTTACTCCGTGATTCTAAGAAAATTATGCTTACTCCGTGATTCTAAGAAAATTAGGCTTACTCCGTGATTCTAAGAAAATTAAACTTACTTCGCAATACTGAGATTCTTTACAAAAATATGCCGACTTATGTCATGTGTTTTAAAATATTGGCACTGAAAATATACAGAGAAATGATTGTACATCAACACATTTGCAGGTGTGTCGAGTGCACGAGTAGAAGCAATGCCCCGACGTAGGAAATAGAAACTATCACGCAGCTACTTCGTATCACGGAGTAAGCTTAACTTAGCTCACCCACTGCACCTCTGCAAACGAGAGCCAAGGAAGTATACAGAAATAAAACAGTCACACATGTACTCTTCGATGTTTACGCACAGGCAGCTTAACGTACGTTTAAGATAGGATGGCCAAGCGTAGTTCTGGTTGGGCGACGTGAATGTGTACGTTATCGAGCGCCTTATGAAGTGAAATATATGTCAATACATATATTTTAGGGGCTGCTTCACTTTATTTATTTTTGTTGGTTGTGTTATACCCAATGGATCACCTCACCTAAACCATGTGAGGTCACTTCTTGTTCAGTTCCTATTTTTTGTAACGTTCAAATCTCCGGTAATTTGTTAGTCTGTTTGAGTGAGTTCTATTAGTTCTTTCCATGTTATTCTTTTCAATGATGGTTCTTTGTGTTCCTTTTTGGATTGCTTCTACCGAGTGACACATGTTTACTCCTGACAACCAGGGATCCTGAGACACAAGGGGGGTCCAAGGGCACTGTCATCATGTGAGTACGTGGAGGTCCGAACCTCCGGGGCAAATCCATGTAATGCACACGGCCATGTCTCTCTCCTTCTTTCCTCTTGTGCTGTGCACTAATACCTATGTCATTGCTGTGCTGCTTTATATATGGGTGCATCTCAAAACTTGCAGGATCTTCTCTCATATGTTCTCTACTCAATTTAGACTCCAAAAACATGTTCCTGTTATGAGGAATTCGCACGAGTTCTCTCTGGAAGCACTCGGGAAAACATTTCATCAACCGTGACATTTCATCCCAAACGGAACGGGTAAAGTAACATTGGTATCGAAGTGGGTTTCAAGACCTGCGAATATCTCACCAGCTGCATGTCCAGGGTCTGTCCGACGGTCTCATGCGCTCGTCTTTTGCAGGATCTTGAAATGGTCTTTACGGTCTTTATGCGCTCATCTTTTGCAGGATCTTGAAACGGTCTTTACGGTCTTTATGCGCTCGCGTTTATTGATGCTCGCGGTGTCGGGAAGGAGGAGCATGTTAGCATATTGGATTGTGCTGTGCAGGGTGCCTCTGAAGGTTCACGAGGCTCGGGGCGGTCGTGATGCCCTTGCCAAGGCCATGTACAGCAAGCTCTTCGACTACATCGTGCACCGCATCAACCAGAGCATCCCGTTCTCGTCCTCCGCCTACTACATCGGTGTCCTCGATATCGCTGGATTCGGTAAGAGCTTCGTCTGTGCATTAAAACTTTCGGTAGTCGTGATAGTTTAATAATTACATGCTGAATGCTTTTGATCAATGCTGCATCTTTTTTCCTTGCTTATTGCCTTCTTTTTGGCACGTTGTTCGGGAGTATTGAACACGTTGCTTGAAGTTTGTGGGTTTTGCGCTGAGGATTTATTCACTCGAGGATTGTTTTCTAATTTTCACCTTCCAGTCTTTCCATGAGGTGGCCAGTACATTCTTCTCTTTCTGTTTGCTTGCTTCTTTGGGTATTGTAATATTTTGCTGCCCGGAGTACTTCACTCGATGCTATCGTCTAAACCAAAATTTCCTCTTATTGGGAACTTACCATGGGAGTTTCTGTGAGCGTTGAGTTTCTGTGCATGATGAATCAGAACGTTACTTTTTGACGTCAGCCAACGTCAGCTTATTTTTATACATCTACGAGGTATCAAAGAAAGTATTACTACCCTATGTTTAATCGTTAAGTATTTGAAATATTTATTAGATATCGAATCAGATTTACTGAAACTAACGCACAAATACATTAATGCTGTTCGTTATAACCAATGGAAACATAATGTATAAAATTTTGTGATCCCTTTAATTAAACGATTTCACTGTGGTAACGCTACTGTGTGATACCTAGGTGTAGATATTACCTCATTTTTCGTAAAACAATCATCCTTCTATTTAATTGTGCAAAATCGCTTCTTGCAGCATTTTTTTTCAACGACCCGTTTTCTTTCCGTACATAGAGAAATTGTATTTCAACTAACCTACGTTGACTATCATAAATTAAGTAAGAATCTTGACTTCTTAGATCGCCGAAAGTGGCTGCGGGGGTCAAAATTAGAAAACAGGTGTAAGAATCTTCATCTACCATCATTGTTATTCTGGTACCAATCTAATCGCACTGAAAAATCAATAATCTGATTGATTTTTTTTGATTACATTCGCTAGTAGGAATAGTGATGGTATAGATTACAGCTCCGAAAGAGACCGGACCTTTTAGTATGGATCGTAGAAAACGGAGAATCTGTACACAAGTGTTCTCGATCCAAGATCTCCTGCGCATAGACGCAGTAGGAAGACTGACAAAGTAAAGTGAGCACGAAAGATATAAATCACGATGGCCTATCCATAGTTGAGGTAACTTGACAGTGCCCCTTGAGGTCACCAGTCCCCATAGCATACAATCGATAAACCTAACTAACTTAACTTTTCTGCTTATCTTATGCCCCCTGAGAGGCTACATTCGCTACGTGCTTAAATGCTTTTAGTAACGAACTTGTTACCTGTGCAGAATACTTCCCGGTGAACAGCTTCGAGCAGTTCTGCATCAACTACTGCAACGAGAAGCTGCAGCAGTTCTTCAACGAGCGCATCCTCAAGGAGGAGCAGCAGATCTACGAGAAGGAGGGTCTCGGGGTCAAGAAAATTTCCTACGTCGACAACCAGGACTGCATTGGTGCGAGCTGCTTATGTGACCAGTTTTTAAAGCTCCTAAATTCTGCAACTTTTTAGGACGTGATGCTTGTCGGACTGCTTCACTGCATTTTCCTGGTCTTCAGCCGTAATGTAAAAAGTTGCCCTCTCTATATTTTTCACCATTTCAACAATTTCAGCATGTGTTATCTGATGGATTGCAAGTTAGCATCTGTTATGGAAAAATTGTCAGATTACAGGTGTTCCCGAATAATAAAATTCTGTATTTGTATGGTTCAGCTCATGTGTAAATGTAGTACAAAAGATCAGTTTACTCGTTACTGCTATCATCGTATCCTTTTCAATACGGTACGTGGTCGCTGTTTCTGTGCGTGTCTGATTTGCTTGAATGACAATGACTTTAACTGTTCTTCAAGTTTGATTTTGAGTATCAGAATTCTTTGACGAGGATTTTTTCTTCTCCTAAGAAAAGCTAATTCATTCATGCCACGGCTGATGAAGAAGTAATTCTCAGACGTCACCGAGTGTGGTGAACCACATGGTGAATCGTTACTTTGTCTTGCTCCAGACCTGATAGAAGCAAAAGCCGTGGGCCTCATCAGCTTACTGGACGAGGAACACAAGCTACCCAAGCCGTCCCCCAGCCACTTCACAGCCATGTGCCACCAGCACCATAACAACCACTTCCGGCTGGCCCTGCCCCGCAAAAGCAGGCTCAAGGACCACAGGGAGATACGGGACGACGAGGGCTTCCTCATACGCCACTTCGCTGGGGCCGTCTGCTACCAGACCGTGAGCGCTGCTTCTCAGTTGGTGCCTAAATTTGATCTTATTTTCAATTTTTCAACTGTCGCTTTCGACATGGGCTCCGTGGTTGCATTCACATTCACGTGGTCACTGTCAGTGACACAGACCGTGTCAACGCAAAGTTTGAAGGGCTAATAAGCTAGAAAAATCATATTTGCATCAGAGTGCAGTGATTGTTAGGTTGTTTTCTTCGCGTCCTTTTTCGGTTTGAAATGCCGCTGTATTTTCTACAGACGGAAGTTCATCCAAGCATTGTAAGATTCTTTCCTTGGTGATTGTTTTAATTCTAAATGTTGACGTATCTTCTGCAGGCGGAATTTTTAGCGAAGAATAACGATGCGTTGCACGCGTCACTGGAGGGCTTAGCTCAGGAGGCGGGCAACCAGTTCATCAAAAGCCTGTTCTTGTCGAGAGCGACCCCCTCCAACGCCCGCGGCAAACTCACCTTCATCTCCATCGCCGCCAAATTCAAAACTCAGCTGCAGGAGCTTATGGACAAACTCATGAGCACGGTGAGATACAATATGGCAACGGGAACAAACAAAGTGCTGTATATTCATGGATACTTTTCAGGTTGCACTCTGTAATGATATGAGGTGGATGCGTAGGAACTAACGGTTCTTCTCTGAAGAATGTTTGTCATTGGCGGATACTCGAGTGACACTGACGCAAAAAAAGAATCAGAGATGTGTGGGATTTCTGTTTCGTAACCACTGCTCCTTCGACAAATATTTTCAATCATTGGTAGATATTGAGTGACAGCGAGACAAGAGAAGGATCAGCCAATATGTGTGTTGGTTGTGTAACAACCACTTCTAGTTTGCAGAAAAATGTCAATGATTAACGGATAGTTGCGTGACACTTAGCGGGAGACAAATCAGGCAGAAATGCGACGGGACTTACACAAAAGCTACTTCGATCGCTCATTTACTTTTTGAGAAAAATATAATTTTATTAGCGTACATTTTAGTGTTCTCTATACATGGATGAGCTAATGTATATCAACATACACCTTACAGGGCACGAGTTTTGTGCGCTGTATCAAACCAAACGTGAAGATGGTGGACCACGAGTTCGAGGGCGGCCCCATCCTGTCGCAGCTGCAGTGCTCGGGCATGACCAGCGTGCTGGAGCTGATGCAGCAGGGTTACCCCTCCAGGGCGCCCTTCCACGACCTCTACCACATGTACAAGCAATTCCTGCCCGCGCAACTCTCCAGACTGGACCCCAGGCTCTTCTGCAAGGTGCGTGTGCTTCACCCCATCCGGATGAAACACTGTTGCTTTCCATTAACCCTTCAATGCACTAGTTTTTTGTGATGTTCAGAAAAATTCTTAGGTCATTTTAGGGAAATGTATTAGGTAGGAAACGTAGTGCAATTGAGAGTCAGTACTTGTGAGCACGACGGTGGCTATAGCTGTCTTTGTACTTGGTGCCAACAGCTATACTGGGGCAATTGCAGGGTGTCCGCAAAGTTGTTGAGACAATGGCTTTTTGTTGGAGGCTTTGTTTGTTGGAGCTATTGTCTTTTTTCAGAATACGAATATTGAATGTGCGAGAAGTTTGTAAATGTGAAGTTGTTTAGGGTTATTGTTTGTTTTCAGAATATTGAATGTGGGAGGAGTTGAATAGGTACGGTTAGTTGGAGTAATTTTCTGCTTGAAGGATACTGAATGGATGAGGAGTTGTAAAGGTACATTTTGTCGAAGCATTTGTCCGTTTATAGGATAAAAAGATATTGCAAGTTAGTAAAGGTGCAATTTGTTCCTGCATTTGTCCATTTTCAGAATATTGAATGCAAGAGAAGTTCTAGTCTTTCCATCTGATCTCAGTTTCTGAGTTTGTGACTTACTCGTTAATTAAGGTAATCTCCCGTACCTCTCCGTCCATCGTACTTCCTTTTTATGTATGTAGCTTGTGTTTTACTCCGAGGACGTAGAGCTTGGCCTCGGACTTTACAGCTCAGCATGCGCGAGCTTCTCCAGTTGGTGAAGCTAGTATGACGTGGAGTTGTCAGACGAGCCACCTTGCGGAAAAATACTAGCTTGGTTTCGAGTTGAGGCAATTAATGTTGTGGCGCTTTTGTGTATTTCTCTCTACATTTTCGGATGATGCGGTTTCAGAAAACATCTTTTTTATATGCACTTCTTTTTAAAATGTTGCTGTTGGACGTGTGGAATGAAATTGTAGTATCATTTTTTTTAGTGCTACTTGGAGAAGTTTCTTCTTCGAAATTTTAAGACGGCCTCTCTTGCTTCGCTCTAGAGCACATTATCATTCATCTAGCATTGACCAGTCTTTAAATCCAGTTCATAACTTGAGCGAGTTGAGGTAACATTTTCAGCATATCAATTTTGGTAGGGCTGATCTAACTGAAAAGACATCCAGTAGGATAAATTGATAAGTTACTTTTTTTCCCCTAACATATACCATTCCACATCACTATGTCGATGGCTTGTACTGATCTATAATAATACTGGATTCTTTGTAACGGAAATTTTATTTACAACTTTTGCATCATTAAAAATTGTATTTATATTCTTACTCTATATTTTTACCCGTAGGCGTTGTTCCGGGCCCTAGGTCTGGACGAGAAGGATTTCAAATTCGGCCTGACCCGCGTGTTTTTCCGGCCTGGCAAGTACGCCGAATTCGATCAAATCATGCGCAGCGACCCTGAAAACCTCAAGCAGCTCGTCAACAAAGTCCGCCGCTGGCTCCTCCAGTCTCGGTGGAAGAAGGCGATTTGGTGTGCCCTGTCCGTCATCAAGCTCAAGAATAAGATCATCTACAGACGGGAGAACCTCGTCATCATCCAGAAGAACGTACGCATGCTCAATGCCCGCACCAAGTACCGACCACGCTACATGACTGCTCTCAGAATCAAGGGTCTCAAGGGACAGGTGGAAGCCATGATGGTCATCACAAAAGAGCTCACGAAAGATCGCGACGCCAGTGTGGCTGATGTCAAGAAACTCCAACAGGCCATCGATACTTCCATCAACCGCATCCGCACCCAGTCCCTGTCCAATACGGTGCTAGAAAGAGAGTACAACTCTCTGGTAGCAGCAGCAGACTCCACCATGGCCGCTCTCAAGACCAAGGTCCAGATGCAAAAGAAGGCTGAAGAACAAGAGCGTCTGCGTAAAATCCAAGAGCAGATGGATCTTGAGCGCAGGCGGAAAGAAGAAGAAATCAGGAAACAGAAGGAGGAGGAGGAGAATAAAAGAAAGCGTGCCGAGCTGGAGGCTCGTAGAAAAGCTGAGGAAGAGGCGGCGAAGAAACTCGAAGAAGAAGAGCGCCTACGTGCTGCTGAAAACCAGGTGAGGTTTACGTGTTAGGTTTAAGCCTGACTTGTTTTTTTTAACATTCAGCTAATATGGAGGTTTAAAAGAATTGAAGGATTTTTTGAGCTACCATAATCACATGAACTATTTTTATTTACTCCCATAACGTGTTCCGTTCCGCGACTGGACGCCAGTTTGACGACAGTTCTATTCCCAATCAAGCCGCTTCCCATTCATGCATCTGAGTTTTAAGGGAGATTTGGGGTAAGACTTTCTTTCCCAAAGGAAGCACCTCTTGATCTCGTGAAAATCTGCGCCGGTTTACTACTAATATCTAGTTTAGTAGCTGGGGAGACCTCGAGCCTAGGTTTATATTACTTCCATCGAAGGATTTGATTTCAATAACATTGAGCTGTTAAGCATACCTTGTATTTAATACATTACTGCTTGTTGACGGTTATGTGATGTGACTTTCATTCCCGATACTGCTCAAGACGATGTACTTTCCGGTGTACTGCTCGAAATATTTTTGCTTTCAGAGTAAAAGTATGTAGATAATATTGCTAGTGTTACTCGTGCCACGCATGGGGTGTCCAAGCTCATTTTGTGAAAAGCTGCCTTTTCAAATCAGTGTTTTGAAGCTCAGTTTATTGCAGTACCGGCCACTTTTCATGCATCCTTTTATAAATTTATGCCCGTCCCTCTTTGTACGGTAATGTTGTACATTTGATGAATAGTGATGGCTTTAAATGGAAATATATTGTTTCGTGAAAGCCTCTTTTTACGTTAATGATTATAATTTGATATCAGTCTGTGGTAGCTTCTTCACATTCAGCCGTATAAAGGACCAGTGGTACTACATATACTGGCCCGTTTCAATGAGCTGCCGCTATTTTTTTTTGCTACAGAGGTAAATGCAGTCCTATTGCATACGACTACATATATACCTAAGGCTATAGCTACTTTTTCGCACGAAGCTAAATGCAGTCTTATTATCAAGATACTTGTTATAGTGTTAAAAGAAAATACCCCCATATTTCGCTGGTTGCAGGTGGCGGCAGCGGCGGCTGCGCGAGAGGCAGCGACAGCACGCGAGGCAGAGGAGCAGGAGCGACGTGATCACGAGCTCGCCCTGCGTCTCGCCTCCGAGACGCGCGGCGGTGTGGACGAGACTGAGGCTCCCATGCTCAAGAGGTACGGTGCGCGGCATAGAGCCTGGTCCGCGTGTGGTATTTCTGAAGTCTTCTCCGCACATTCTGTACATTTTAATGGATACGAGGGCAGTAGAGTTCAGGTAAAAGGTTTTGTAGGCTCTGCATCCTGTTGGGATGGTGCAGGTTTAGGGTTTATTTCAAAGGAGTGCGTACAGTGTACACTGGTTACTGGTCTTGCAGGTTCTGCGTCCTATTTTAATGAAATTCAGGACAGTATTATACAAGTTTCTTGTTATATGTTGATGAAAGTGAGCATAGTATATTACAGGTTCTGCATCCCATTTCAATAGAATGATGACGGTGCAGTACAGGTTATGGGTCTTACAGGTTCTGCGTAATATTTTAATGGAAAAGAGTATGGTATGATATTGACTCTG
This sequence comes from Orchestia grillus, assembly GCA_014899125.1. Taxonomy (NCBI): domain Eukaryota; kingdom Metazoa; phylum Arthropoda; class Malacostraca; order Amphipoda; family Talitridae; genus Orchestia; species Orchestia grillus. Next base: position 25,551 of record VOMN01118339.1, on the reverse strand, counting down.
TATCCTATTTCAATAGAAATATGAGCAGTGTAGCGCATGTTACCAGTCCTACAAGTTCTGCGCCCTGTCTCAACGGAAGTGGGTACAGTGTACAGACATTACAGGCTCTGGAAATGAATACGGTCGAAGTTCTTTTACAGGTTTTGCGATGATCGATGTAGACGTGAACCCTGAATGGTCCGATTTTGTACTCAATACAAGAAGGCAATTCTTTTCTTATTTAATAAATAATGAAAATATCTCATAGAGCCATGATCTCAATGGCACCTAGTATGGGGGGCTTGAGAGTGACTTGTACCTGAGAGCATACAAGATGACTACGAGATTTTTGTGTGGCTCAGTTTGTCTTGATCACATCACATGCGCTGCACTAACTGCTCTCCTTGTCTTGACTGCCCAAATCGTTTTCTAGTTGACCATCATTTTTCATAGTAGAAATTCAAATTGTTTTTTGGAAGCACATAAATACTAACTTGGATTTGAAACAAACAAAAGCTGTAGAATAAAATTTCCGATTGACAAGGTGTACTTTTGTTTGAATCAACACACAGCTTATGTGAAACTAATTACGTTGAATGTACCGAATGCAGTACGCTGGACAGCAAAGTGTTATCAGGCTTAGTGCATACTCTAGAAAGAAGGAAATATATTCATTTGTTACTTGAGATGTCTGTACACTGCTACTTACGTAGCGTAATAAAAAGTATAAAATAAGTGAGACCCAGCTCCTGACCTCCAGTGAAGTGACCACCACATGCCCTCTAGGGAGCTTTTGGCCTCAACGTCCTGCCCAGCCTTTTTCTTTTGTGACGCGATCCAGAGCAGTTAATGCTACACCCACCACCGTCCTTCATGAAGGACGGTTAAAACCTATCGAGTTGTGGTTTTATTATAGCTCTCAATAAGACTGCGTTTTGAAATCGCCTATAGAATAATTCAAGCGCGAACCCTATTCAGACCGAATTATTTTGGTAATAAGGCTGCGTTTAGTTTCGCGGGAAAAAACTAGCTTCAGCCTTATGTCCATATGCAGTGAAGCTGTATTTCACCTGTTACGAAAAGCTAGTAAAATTTTTATGTAAGTGGATTTTGAAATCTGCGTAGACGGTAAAAGGATTATTAAAAGGAACAATATAACGTGACCGCCGGCTCTGCTGCCGAATATACCGACTGACTTCAATTTAATGGTCGCATGGCCTTTCAGTTACGTTATTACCGCATATGATAGGCAATAGAGTTAGGTTAGGTTTGTGTACAGAACTGGTCTCCAAACTACGGCCCGTGGGCCAAATCCGACTCGCCAGTGTGATCAATCCGGCCCGCGACAGCTAATGGCTTATTGCTGTTCTTATTGTTGTGACAAGTTGGATAAAAAAAACTCACCACAGAACAATTACACCAACTAGTCATTAGCTGTCGTAGGCCGGGTTTGGCCCTAGCGTCGTAGCTTGTCGGAGACCGCTGGCTGCTCTATAGGATGCTACGGTAGCTCTGTTAAGTTACTTCAGCTGTAGAGAAGCTTTTGCGACATTTATTTTTTGTGCCCACTTTACTTCTTTCGATTTTCACACCATCTATGTTATCTTTTCTTGTTTTCCTTCCTCTTCTTTCTTAACTGTCTGTGTCTGGACGCCGTGGATCTTGTGTGGGAACAATGTTGCCCAAAGATTCCCCGATCTCTAAAGTCCATACTAATTTATCCCTTCACTTTCAGCGCGAGATAGTCTGTGTCTCTGAAGTGCTGCTATCTGCAATACTCCTATTACTTACTATGGCCGTGTGGTTGGCCGGCTGTCTTGTCCTTGCTCATGTAACGCAGAATTGTTTTTTTTTACTCGCTCGAATAACTTGTTGAGTCGGACTAGCCACGGCGAATTATTTTGTAAAAACTTTGTTTTTGAAACTTTTGTAACCCCTTATTTTTTCTCTCCCTTTGAAACCTTAGTCACTACATTCCTCGGTAATGCGCTTAAGCATACCATTTGTTACCGCTTTTTATTCTATCATTTTCTTCTCAAGAGTCCCGAATATAGATACTCTCATATTCCGACCACTGAAAATTTAGGTTTATGACTTTTCGTGCTGGATTTGTTAGTGTTGCTTTGGCCCAGCTTGACGCCTATCTCGTGCATTGATGTGTGTTGCAGCTTACGTTTTTTTCCATAATTAGTCATCTCCATGGTGTTAGTCGGGACCACCAGCTTATGCTTCCTCACTCTGTGCTTTCGCTAGTCATACGGCTACTTTCATGGCTGACAGAAACCTGCGTCGAGTTCAGGAGTCCTGCCGATGTGTCGTGATGGATGTGATGTGCGTAATGCAAATGAAGCCAGGTTGAACTTCAAATAGTTATTAAAATCTTACTTTCTCCCTTAAAGTTTAGTCTCCTGTGGTACGTTCCTGCATATTTTATTTATGAACCTTGCCAATGAATATTTTCCTTCCCTCCGTTCTTGTTATAGCACTTGATTAACCCCTCTCACTGGGTGGGACTGATCTCTGTCATTGAAAATGATAGCTAGTGATGCGTGACTTGATATCAGCCATAGAAACGGCACGCGCATGACGTGGAACTGATCTCATCAGTCACGGGGCTACCTATGAGCATTTTCGGGGACTGAGATCAGCTCCTCGCAGCGAAAGGGCGCAATACTTTGGTCGAGACTGGCAGTGTTCAAAACTCCCGTAATCCCTCAACGGACGAGAATACAATAAGTTTGATCGTCAGTCTTTGCTTTGAATAAAATTGAACTACCAAAGTGGGGTTCTCAACAACTTTTCTAACGTTACTAGTTCCTGGAATTGATCTTTATCATTGCTATTTATTGCGCTATGCGCGCGCTTAAGCTGTAAGCAGTCGTCTCCTAATAAGGTGTCGCTAAATTCACACGGCATCTAAGCAAGCGGCTCACATTGCTTTTCACCAGCTTTCTATTTGTTTCTTGCTCCAATGATTAATGAAATAACTATCACTGTTTGACGGAGAACTACTGTGATCTGGCCAATTTACCTCACCGCTTCTGAGTGCTAGACGTCAATGTGCATCATGTGCTTCATCGATTTATGTGTCCTCCTGGTTTGTGCCCTGAAGTCACGGCTAGCTGTTGCTCGGCACCATTTGTTTTCCGCATTTTACTTGGTTCCTCCCCCCGGTTTACCTCCAGCTTATCGAACGGTCAGAGTGGCGTAGTGGCGGTCCGCAAGAACAGGTACCTCTCCCCAAATCCCAAGCCATGCATGAATCTATAATAGTTTGTTCTGTGGTTCCCAACCTGCTTGAGATCGAGTGCCGCGTGGAGGTTCCGTACAGCCTCCACGTTCCACTGGGTTCCGGCAAAATATAGTCCTATAGAGTACCAATTGATTAATAAAAAACACGCATGAAATAACTACTAAAAACATCTCACATGAGACCAGAAAGTGCTCACAGTGCGCAGGTTGGGAGCCACTGTTCCAGTTCGTAGCGCTGGTCCCATCCTGTACGTTGTAGTGAACTTGTTGTTACGTGCTGCTGCTCGCTCTTCAACTCACGGTTGAAGTGTGTCGGCGCATTGCACTGGCTGGGAAAAATACTTGTGCATCCAAACCTCTTGAATTTGTGCTAGTCATATGTTGATATTCATTTACCTCAAGGTCAATTCATGTAAGGCTTCGCTTCAAAGAACTGAATTCTTTTTATTTCTCAAGTCTTGCCATGGGAAGGCATCATCCTTCCTTTTTGAAATTTTTATTCAAATTTAAAGCTTCTTAAATCTGAATGAGACAGTCGTACGATATTGGTTCTGTTTTCCATGATAGCGAACATAAATGATGAAAAAATGGAAGCAGGAAAGTATTTTTCTCAGGCATGTGCGACTGATTTCTGCACGCGTCGTGTGTGTTGCTGGAGCGACTCAATATCTGGCGAAGAGTGTTACTAACTCTGAACTTATTTTCTCTTCATTCTTAGCTCATTGGTTTGGTTGTACTTTGGATTCTATTGCATTCCTTTCATTCCTCATTCCCAGTAGTCGTTTAAAAGTATCTTAGGACGTGTCTAATTTGCATGATCCTCGTTTTCTGAGTATTTAACGTTTCCTATTCAACATATACATGGTGTTTCAGAATTCTTCGAACAGACTTTAACGTAAGTTTCATTTTGGTAGAATAAACGCATTTTGCTCTTTGGAGACATGTCTGAAAATGCTTGGTTAAAAAGTTACAGACTTGAAAAAGCATGTCGGTAGGAAAATAAGTATTCTAAGTCAAAACAAGTTTTTTATTATGTACGAACGATATACATGCGTAAAAGCGCCGTCACAATGGTTCCCGAATTCGTGGAAAGACACCAGGAATGTTTGCAATCATCACACCAGCGCTTCCACGCATGCATCACAGCTAACGGATGGAATTTCGAACACCTACTGTGAATACCTAACTTACCTTCAAACTCTAAATTGTTCGTTGATATAATAAACTTTTTCTGACTGAATTTATTTCCCTACCAATACACTCTAACTTTCAAGTCTTCGTAACCTTTGAACTACGCATTTTTGGATATGCTTCCATGGAGTAAAATGTGTTATTTCATCGAAACGAACTTTGTAATAAAGCTTGTTCGGAGAATTCAGAAACACCCTGTGCATTTTCATTTAAGTTCAGCTATTATGCAGGATGTAAGGTCACATATGCAGCCCAGCCGGCCTATCAGGCTGTGAACCCAATTCAATCATCACACACAAACATTACAGACGCTGAAACATCCATTGATTACTGATGCTTGATATTTATGTGACTTTTTGTTTACCTCTACATCACTTCTGGGATCTAGTTCTGGACGGACATTTTCCTCCCCTTGGAAGTGAACATTTTGGAGTGTAAAACATTCTCACAACGGTGTGTGTCGGGATGTTATTTCACGCCGGTGGCATACAATAACACATTTGCGCCACATGTGCTGTGTAGAAATTTGGTTACGGGTATAAGCAACAACTCTGAGGACCGTGCCAGACATGTAATGTGCTCTGGTGACAGCGTCAGTTGGTGTGGAAATATTTAGACTCGTCGCCAATAGCAGTGCGATGACCGTGAGTGTCCTGCGGCTTATGTTTTTGTCTACAAAGTAATTTCCATGTTCATGAGGTCTGTGTATTTCTGTTCAATAGCATCTCGCAATGATTGGAGTAACAAATTACAACCTGCTTTTGAACCTATGTTTGAGTTAGGTAATTCTTTCTCCAAGTTACTAATGGTTTCGTTGTCATCTCTAAGTCTGTCAAATTTTGGAATTTCGTAATAACTAATGACATTGCAACAGTTCTCCGTGCTCACATAAATTAGCCATGACTTGCATTACTTTTTCGTGTGGGTGCTCATGAGCGCCATCGTTTGCGTACCGTTCGTGTCGTTGAAAACATTTCAATCATCATTTTCAGTTGTGACCGAGGGTCTTTACGAGGCGCTGTGCATCTCCACACACTTGGCTTGTTCCATGTTCTGTGTTGAGGGATCCAGAAGGTTTATTTGTGGCTTTGCCATGCGTCGTATGTAACACATTCGATCCAGAGGGTTATTTGTGGCTCTGCCATGCGTCGTATTTAACACATTCGCTACCACGTAGCGCACCTGTGCGTCATGTGGTGTTTTGTCGTTCTCAGCTCCACTGCTGTTTAGCTACCCTTAATTGCTGTCATCAGCTCTCGCATCTGTCGCACATGTTCGTCTTCGTTGTATGGGCTACAAGTACTTCCATTTGGAATAGCCATTACTGTTAGAAAAGTTGTCATTTAAAGCTTTATATGCAAAAACAATTATGATGGCATTGAGCAACGATATCAACCTTCATAGTGGCAGCGAATGTGTTAACTTGTTTGCTGCCGTGTGACCTACCGGTGGGTCATGTTACTCCTCGAAAAATGAACGTCGCGGGGACTCTGTTGTGAAGATTAGGTTACCTCAGCTATAGCCAAGCCTTCGGGTCTTCTATCATTCGCATCCACTTTGCATTTTTCCTTTATTATATCTTCTTCATTGATTATTCTTTATCTTTTCTTCCTCTTATTTCTTAACTTGCTGTTTCTATGCCCAGGGAATCTTGTGTGGAGACGCACCTGTTCCACGTTTTCTCAAGTCCATACTAGATGGCCCCTTCTTTTCGCTCTCTTGAGAGATTGCAATCCATGGGGCTAGAATGCTTTAAACTAACTAGTAAAATAAAATGGAAAATGTTGAGATGTCTGAGTACGCTGTGCTTACAGTGCACTTCATTTCGTCATTTGTACGCTTTATGTAGTTCTTCTCGATGCGGTATTACGTAGACGTAACATTTATTCATCCTTTGATACTCCTAAGTGTTGGTGTATATTTTGTATCGTGAAAATCTAATTTTGTACTTCACGTTGTGATGATGCCTATTCAGTATCGTCTAATAACGCATGCGTGTTGTCAGCGCTAAGTTTTTGAAATCTTAGTCTTTCATAAGTTTGGGTGTTTGTTTTGTTTCCACTGTTGGTTTTGTCCAGTATTTTCGATTGAGTTTATTTTTGTTCTTGCGTTTTTTATTTATTATTCTCTGTTGAATATTTATTTATGACTCACAAATTGACAGTATTTTGTTCTGTTTTATTATATAATGTATTTGATATCTATTTAACTGTGAATTGATTCTACTTGTTTATTTAATTTCAAATAATGAAATATCACATTTTTTACAAAACAGTTCACGTATTTTAATTTCTCGCAGTTTTTTTAATGAATTATCCTTCTCATTTTGTCAATGTTATTTTGCAAATATTTCAATTTTCGCCCCCTGTTGAGGAATTTCCTCCGTATCCCTATTTCGCTTCCCTTATCAAGCCTCATTTCATTACCCTAAATACCCTGTCCAACATTTTTGCCAGAGCATTCATAACTGTATATAATTTAAAAGCGCAGATATCGCCACCGGTTAATTGACCATTATTATGGCGAAAAAGTTAAACTGGGGATTTTCTCGGTACGATGCGGTGGTAAAATAAGCCATGATGACCCTGCTGCGACCCTAACATCTCGTGTGCTTCAGATCGGCGGCCGTGGAACACCAGCGGGCCACCGCCGCCTCTGCGAAGTATGACCTCAGCAAGTGGAAGTACGCCGACCTGCGCGACACCATCAACACTTCGTGTGACCTCGAGCTGCTGGAGGTGAGTTGTGCACGCTCTGTGTCGTTAGCGATCTTATGGCTGAGTGCTTCTCGCTGGGTTACCTTGGAGACTTTGGATTTAGTTCGGGCCGCACCGATGTGACACTTTTTTGTGCGCGTCGTATTTAATTTTCCTTCCCCCAGGGAAGAACTCCGCCTTAGGGTGTCGAACCGAGGCCCTCCTGACTAGGAAGTAAGCACGGGATCACATGCGCTACAGCGAAAACATAGTTTGTTGTCTGTTGTATAGTCATAGTTGCAGTCTGAGTTATGATTTATTTGATATCGCAGGGGTGATATCGCTACAACTCAAACGTAATTAATGGAATATTCTTTGAGTTAGCCTTGGCCAAACGTTTTTAGCGTCATAACCCAGCCCTCTCCGTTACGCGCTGACAACCCGAGTGTGTGTGCAGGCATGCAGGTCGGAGTTCCACAGGCGCCTGAAGGTGTACCACGCGTGGAAGGCCAAGAACAAGAAGACCACCAAGGACGAGAGCCAGAGAGCTCCCAACTCCGTCTTGCAGGCCGGTCAGTCCATCTTCATGTGTTATCGTTCTGTGATAAATTTTATTTACTATGCGTTTGTGAGAAGTAAATGTGCTAGGCTGTATAATTTTCTGTCGAGCTTTTGAGTAAGATGACGAGAAGAAAAATTTAGCTTATGACTATTAGTGTGCAATGAAATGTTTCGTGAGTCGGCAAGGGTTTCCCCGCGTACGAGGAGCTCATTTTCTTTGTCTTATGACTCGTGTTACTCATTACTTTAGAAGTGTGGGTGCCGGTAGAAGTACTTTAGCTTACTTGTAACGAAAATAATCGCCCTGAGTATGTTCAGTTTATTAATTATATGAGACAGTCATGAGAAAGAAATTCGATTGAGAACCATGACCTACTCGACAGCTGAAGTATTGTCATTTTCTGTAGCCATGTTACTCAGGATCTTGATTTTCTACAATGACGTGTTACCTTGATTAGTCTTGGAAGTTTTCTCTAAAATTCATCGAGGTCATTTTAGTCATTTTGCAATTTTCTCAGCTTATATGTACTGCCGTTGCTGTAACCGTTACACTTTTATATTGAAGAATTTCACTTTTTTTACCAAATCTCCTGATACCGTATTGTACATGAACATTGTCTGATTTTTTCCTTATGACAAATCTCGCTACATTTTAATTGCAATGAAAAATAAAAACATATTCGCACTTGTAGGTAAATTTACAATTTTGATGCAATTAATTTTCTTTAGAGTCTGTGCCCTAATGGTTTGTACAGTTGCCTATGCTGTTCAACCCTTCTTAGCGTTGCTGTGATTGACTGCGTTTAGTTAGCGCACAAATGCTATTGGTATTCCCGTACGAGCTGCTACCTTATCGAGCTTTTCCTCCCGTACAGTGGGCGCGGCACGGTAGCGTTAGCGCCGTCTCCCGGTGCGCCGTGCAGGTAGTGCAGATTGTGTGTCAAGCGCTAGTTGCCTTGATACCCTAGACTAATATCTGCTTTCGAGGCCCAGTCAAAGTGTAAAATTTTCTTGCTGAATAGGTAAAATCTGACGCACATATTTAAAGCGATAATTATAGATGTTCATTTTCAGAAATTAGTACCTAGATAATTTGAAACTTTTCCACAACCCCATACTTGCACAATGAAAGTGCTACAGCATTTTATTTTTTGGGACGCTGTAGGTACCTCATGGCTTCAAAGGGTTGAGCTACATACATGAAGTGTACCGTAAAGCGCTGTGTTACGCAACTCTCACTGGTTAACCTTGTTCTCTCCAAGCTCCCACTGCCGCTCCGATGAGTCCTGTTGAACTAGCGAGTTTCTCGCTCAAAGGTGACACTTTTTCGTATTTTAGTTCTGATATTTAAACCTTACCATACCAGCACCTCTAACCTCAACTCACGCATTCCGAGCTAATGATACCTCGTTATTATGTTCCACTTACCGCTCTAATATTCATGACCCTAAGGCACTCACGAACCGTCTGGTGTAGCTGCTGCTACTTCACTGGAACGTGCGTCGAGCCTAGTCTTATTATGCGTGCGATTCATTCCTAGCAATATTCAATTCCTACTTGGATCTTAAAATGTGGGATTTGTTCAGGGATCCCTCTGAGTTTTATAAAGTTACGCACGAAGCACTTGAAACATTTCAACTTGCAAGATAAATTTCGGTAAACATTTTTAGCAGTTGGTGTGCAGTAGCTGTTCAGGAGAGTGAAGATACGCTGCGTGCTTGATTAGTAGGCACACGCAAGCCTACTTTTTTAGTAAATTAGTCTCGCTGGCCTTTTGTTTTTTGAAGTGGTTAGGTAATGCCAGGAAGGAAGAATACTTAACTAAACGAAGGTAAATCGATTCTGGAAACAGAGGGTTAGTGCGTCACGGTATCTGTGAATTTAGTTTGAGCTTTGCTGTGATATTTTCATCATAGATTGTTCTCATATTAGATATTAGTTTTAGGCTGCTAGAACACTTTCTAAATCATATTTATTTGATGAACTTGCATAAAAGCAGACTCGTTTTGACTGGCATACGTTCGAATGAGTTAGTTATTTCGATAAATTTCCTTCTATCAAACCTGCTGTGAGCGCAGTGTGTCGAGAAGAGCGTGTTCCAGTCTGGCTAGTGCCAGGAGCAAGCGTTAGTGGAAGTAATTAAGTTTAGTTGGTTGGGCAGCGAAACAAATTGCTTGGTTAGCCTTTTTGTGTATCATCTTACGCTTTTATTCCTCATGGCTGTTGTGACAAATTTCTACCCATCTGCTTTGTTGACATTTGTAGTTTGCTAATGTAATGTCTTTTTAATTTATCCCTACGGCAATCCTTTGCTTGCCACTGATGCACCGAGTCAGTTTTGTTACCAACCAACATGGTGCTTATTTTGTTAGAACTTTACCATGAATCTGTACCCTAACTTTAGTTCCTTGCTGCACCTCGTGGACTGAATATTTTGACATTCTTTTTCCCTTCATGTTTCCTGAATATTTACACATTACTTATCTCGCCGTTATCACTGTAGATGTTTGGAAACAGAAACGTCATTTTCATGGCCGTAGTGGCTTTCCAAATTCTTACGAGGACTCTACTAAAAAAAATCCCGCTACTGCCCTGAAAGCCCTCACGCTGACTCGAGTAGCAGCTCACTGATCACCTTCCCGAGAACCGATCACCCGAAATATTTATGACTGAATTTATTTTTGCCTGCTACTCTATGGGCTTCAAGATGGTGGGTGGCATTAATTGAAATTTTGGTGATTAGACAAAAATATTCAATTAATGGCATGTGGGGGGACGCTGGATCCTGAACACTTCCCGTGCATTGAGACACGGGTGTACCAATGAAATAATTCATTCCACTGTGTAGCAGTTTGCTTCTGTGTCAACGCTCAAATTTTACCTGCGTTGAAAAGTAACGCATGCATGGATTATTAAAATAACTAAAACCGTTCATCCGAGTACAGAGAGAGATTAAACGTGGAGGAAGTAGGCCTAACTATAAAACACGAAAGTGTCACCGAATTCAAACCAATGCTAACTATGGAACAACCTAATGCAGAGAACGTAGTAATGGCTAAGCTCCCCGTATAAATTGGTGCTGCTCAATATTTGCTTTCATACCATAAACAAATCCTGTGCTCATTGACTAACAATGATTCGAGTCGTTCACTTTGTTTGGCTTGACCTTAAAACTTCTCTGAACCACAATTTGGAATCAAACCAATTTCCTGGAAAGGGTTTTAATGTTTACTCTATCCCTAAAGACACAGCATGGTATGTCATAGCCTACCCGTAACAGTACCGACCTCCTGTGCAGTGCCCTGCCTCTGTAGCTCTGAAATTGCCTCGGTTTTGTTAGTGTTCCGCCAGTATTCGTGTTCTATGGTCAATTGACGTTTTATGGCCCGAAGTGTTCAGTTTTATTGGCAGGAAAATGTTGAGTACACAAAACCAGAAATGATAGAGGTGAAAAAAGTCTCGTACTATCTAGCCTCAGCAGTTTACAATGAAGAACTTTTATGCTTTATGGATATTATGCGAGGTGTGTCTTGACTGACGAGCCTGCCCACCTGACTGCGTGGCCTTACCACTGCCTCGATATTCGCTAACTCGAGGTCTTGAGACTGCCGTGTGACCCGCCCTATCACACCTCAATAGTTAAAGCCTCCGTTCATCGTTCAGTTTGTAAACTTGTTTTCAGCCATTGTGCCGGCTATTATTTTCGTTAGGATGATGTATTGAATCTGTTATGCTGTTTTTCTATTCAAGTGATAATTTAGCGATTTTTACACTCTACACCGTGACCAGGCCACCAATTGTGCACCTAAACATTTTTGTGAATTTCTTTTCTCAAGGACAGTAGGTTTTACTTCGTGAATTTTACTTAAAACACATCCTTGCACCAAAGTTCAAGCCTGCTCTCATCGTTACAGCATCTAAATTGAAATCATTTGGATTTCCTTCAATATTTTCAGAAGATTTCATCAAATGAGTGTGGGTTAATGTATGTTCATATGTTGTAGGAACGTGTACAAATATTTTTGTTGCGAACTTTTCCATAATTTGAACCACTTGTGAAGCTCCTGCTCGTCCTTTACTAATTTCGTAAGTTAAGAATTATTAGATTTATTGCATCTACACCAAATCTTATTTTATATTGCTTCCTTCTGTAGTTTAATCTACGTTTTCCAGTTTATTCTAAGTAATACGGTATTTATTAAACATTTCCTAAATGATGTCTAGTCCACTGCAAATTATGGTTATTTCCTTTGCTTAGATTTCTTAAAGTAAACATTTGAACATTGTTATAAATGTTAATGTAATTTTTGAGTAATATTATTCATTGGCACGATTGTGTTCTTGCTCATTGGTGCCCTGCATTACTGCTCTGTGTGTGCGTATTGCATCTGACATGTTTTGTCCTGGTGTTCAGTGCGCATTATTTAATTCCAAAAGTAGTGCGCCGTCTGCTCTGTGTTGTACGATCGAACCTCTTCACTGTGAAGCATTCATATCTCGTAAGCCAATCGCTTTGCACGTGCGCCCATAAAATGGGGCAGTTTTTTGGTGGCTCGGTGACGAATGCACGTTAAACTCGTAGTTATCTCATGTGTGTGTGTATGCGTTAGTGGGTTTGATTTAAGCTCGCACCCAGGTTTTGAAGCGGACAGTTCTGTGTTTTCCAGCCCGTATTTCGTGCAAGCCTTTCATCTACTGAGGAGTTAAATTATTGGGCTAAGATAAAAATTGAATGCATGAACGATGCATTAATTTGGCGGTATGTACGATGTTATAAATTTGTTTAAATTTTTACTTGAATTTATTAAGTAGGAAAATTTGGATGATGTATGAATTATACTTGTAAGAAACTACTGAACAAATGTTTCCAATGTCTTCTTGAACTATGTAAAGTATTTCCCGATAAACTAATTCTGTAGTCTCTCTGTGGCAATGCTTTTCGTTCTGGAGTCAAATTTTGTGACTCCCATTAATGTTATTTTTTGTAACTGTCTCTGCTTTCAAACAACCATTGTGGATCATCGAGTCCGTGTGCGAACTTGAGCCTATCAAGCACCGGAATTTAATCGGATAAAGAATGCGGACATTTTCCTGTATTGCGTAAAGTTTAACGAGTTCAGTTTCTATATAATGGTACTAGAGTATACAATGGTTTCATATTAGAGTAGGATGAAACACACGGAAGGTGAATAGTTTTCTCAAACATGAAAATGCTACGATTTACGTGAACGTCCCGTTTCTGGCACATTGGCGGGTATTGGGTTAAGAGCAAAATTTTCCTAGCAATATTTTTGACTAGTTCAGAATACAGAATAATTTCCTTGAGAAATTCTTCTGAAATATTTATATTCGACAGCCAAAAGTCCGTCAGCGCGAGCGGCAGTGGCGGCAGGGGCCGGCAACAAGAGCAACGGCCACAACCGCTACTTCCGCATCCCTTTCGTGCGCCCCACCGATGACCCCGCGTCCAGCAGCCAGCAGAAGGGGTGGTCAGTGGTCCACAGGGGCTGGTGTTGTTACTTCTGCTGCTCTGTGTGTTACTGCCTCTACTACTGTGTTGTTGCGTGTAGTACGACTGCTTGTGTTGTTGCCTCTAGTACGACTGCGTGTGTTGTTGCCTCTAGTACGACTGCTTGTGTTGTTGCCTCTAGTACGACTGCTTGTGTTGTTGCCTCTAGTACGACTGCTTGTGTTGTTGCCTCTAGTACGACCGCTTGTGTTGTTGCCTCTAGTACGACTGCTTGTGTTGTTGCCTCTAGTACGACCGCTCGTATTGTCACCTCTACTACAATTGCTTAAAATGTTATCATTGTTAATTTATTCTATTATACCCTAGTATTGTTGTTAGTCTTATTTCTTTCTGTGTGCTCTACGCGCTGTTAATGCAAAGGACCAGGCGAAGACCTGACGTCTTGGTAACTTGACATGTTGGTTTCTTGACATGTTAGTAATGTTAGCATTAGATTATCTGCTAATGCCTGCTTCAGCTGAACCAACAGCAGCTGTTTTATTACTCTCTTGCAATTTTTTAGTACCTCTATCATTATTATCATTATTATTATTTGGTAATCAAGTTAGCCTGTCGCTCGTTGGTATAAGAAAAAATATCATAACCTGTTCATAAATTTTTTCGTCACATGCATGTAGTATACCATGTGTTGTGTGTTTCATGCAGGTGGTACATTATGTTTTCTGTCTTAGGCAGTTGGTACATAATGTTTCTTGTCTCAGGCAGTTGGTACATAATGTTTCTTGTCTCAGGCAGTTGGTACATAATGTTTCTTGTCTCAGGCAGTTGGTACATAATGTTTCTTGT
>VOMN01118339.1:0-11524 GCA_014899125.1 Orchestia grillus | reverse complement strand
TGGTACACTATGTTTTCCGTCTCGTGCAGGTGGTACACTGTTTTCCGTCTCGTGCAGGTGGTACACTATGTTTTCCGTCTTGTGCAGGTGGTATGCTCACTTTGATGGCGACTGGATTGCCCGCCAGATGGAGCTTCATCCAGACAAGCATCCCATCCTTCTTTTGGCTGGTGAGCGACTTTTTGGTGCCAGATCTTTGACTTTTAATTAGGTTTTGATTCATTTTTGTAGCTAGTGCGTGTGGAATATATTTAATAATCATTAACATATGTACAAGAAAACGTCGATTCAATCAGAAAGTGAATGATATAACATTGGTCAAACGTATGTAGTACAACTGAAGATGTCAACAATGCAGAATGTTTACCATTGCATTTCTACCTTGAGTGATGATTGTTAAAAGCTCGCCGTAGCGCCTTTGGTTCTCTCTTGACTATGAATGTTTATTTTGCCTATTTTGTGATTTCCACTCCGAGGGGGCATAGGTTAGACCATAGGGCAAGGTTTGTCTGTCGTAGGCTATGGGAACTGACGGCCCCGAGGGGCGTTATTAGGTTACCTCAGTTGTAGATAAGCCTTTGAGACTTCAATCTTTCATCCCCACTTTGATTCGTTTCATTTTCATGCCTTCTTTGCTGTTTATACTTCATCTTTTCTTCCTCTTCCTTTTTAATTTGCTCTTTCTATGCGCATGGAATCTTGTGTGGAAACACACCTATTCATAGATTAAACATTTTCTGAAGTCCATACTGAATGGTTTCTTCTTTTTGTTTTTTTTGGATCTCATGACGTCTGAATAGGGAGCTTTAAAATGACTACTAATCCAATGTTTGTGTTTGTAGGAACTAGTTACTATATTAACATAGTTCCATTTTTCTTTGTTGTAGTTACTTCCTGTTCCAGAGAGCGATAAGGAAAATACCGTATTCTACCTTATTTGATTTTTTCCCTTCAATTAAACGGCATTGTTTTTCCATTGCAGTACTCTATGGCTTCTTATTCCACTGAAACGTCTCATTGCACTGCACTCTTTACTATATATCGACTTGCACTGAAGACTCGCATTGCCCTGCAGGTCGCGATGACATGCAGATGTGCGAGCTGAGCATCGAGGAAACGGGCCTGACCCGCAAGCGAGGAGCCGAGATCCTCGAGCACGACTTCGAGAAGGAGTGGACGAAGTACGGAGGCAAGCCTTACGTGCCTGCTGAGAGGAGGCGGTAAAAGAGCGCTCTCTCGCCTCTCGCGTAGTGCGTTTTTTTGATGCATCGTATCCTCGAAACGTACCTCCTCCTGTTGTGATGCTCCATGCAGAGAGCGCGGTGAGCTCGGCCCTGGACTAAGCATTTCCTCAGTATAAACGGTTTATTTTTCCCTTTAAATTCAGCCTGTCAAAGTTAATACCAGGGCGGGTATACTACCATCATTAGACTACTACAAGATTTACGATAAAACGAAGTTATTATGTAGTCTACTGTAAATTCTCCCGTTGTGTCGCTTCTGTACTACGTCTGCTTGATTACTCTATGGATTACTAGCAACTGAATAATCGGCAGTGAAATTCTACATATGAAGAAGCTAATCACACTTGCACAACAGTCTGCATGGTGTTAGGACCCTTGTCTGCATCAGGGATATGGGAGAGAGCTGAGCTCATCCATTCCTAGGTACCTTCACTTCTGATGTGAGATCTTGAGCTTATTTGGGATATGATTTCGCGTTCTAAAGCGGTGAGGGGTCTACGTGTTTAGATCGCTCAGCTTTCTTATCTACTGCGGCTCTCACAGCTAAACTTTTGAGCTCGTAACTCCAATTTTATCCGATGGATTGGGTGTTTGCTGGCGGTCTTATTCGAGATGGAAGTGAAACGTTCGGGGAGGCGCGCCAGGTCGCGGTGCTCGCAGCAACCACTACAGCTTAAATATTCATCCCGTCACGCAGCTCTGCTTCAGAAATTACTGACGAAAATTTAGGACTTTTTCGCAGCGAAACTTTGATTTTCCGTTCAGTTGTATCTGCTCTTCCTCAAGAACTGTCTCTGTACACTTGTTTTATATCGTAAGAGCTGCCGATTTATGGCATGATTTAATCAAATTATATCTTCGCCTACCCTTGTTTGAATGTTTCTTGAAGGTTTTTTTATTGCTGAGTTTGTTGCCTTTTTATTATTATGCCATTTAATATTTCACATTGAAATTTTATCGCAGTTATAAAAGTTTCCGTGAAAAATTTTTCGATAAATTTTCAAAAATTCTTCAATAATTAACAATATACGTCTAATAATTTTTAACCTTATCTTCCAAAAAATTCTTTAGAATTTCTGTAGACCCGCGCACCGTTGAATTTGTGCAGTAATGGAGCCGAGAGAGTGTCAGCTGCATGCTCTGAATCAGACATGGCACTTCCGAAATGAGATTCATGTCTCCGGTCGAGGCTTGTGTCCACAGTTGCTTGTCTTTGTGATGTTAACTTTCCATCTTTGCATGCAGTGTCACGCGAAGTTTTCCTGTTAAATATGCCATCCAGGATTAATTAATCCTTGCAAAAACGGCCGAATGTGTTGGGATTTTTCTTTCGTAAAACGCTTGTGTTATGCTTAATGATGTGCCTGCAATGTCATGTGGTGCTGTTGATGTTTCTCCAGTGTCAAATGGCACTGTTGATGTTTCTCCAGTGTCATATGGCACTGTTGATGTTTCTCCAGTGTCATATGGTACTGTTGATGTTTCTCCAGTGTCATATGGCATTGTTGATGTTTCTCCAGTGTCATATGGCACTGTTGATGTTTCTGCCGTGGCATATGGTACTGTTGATGTTTCTCCAGTGTCATATGGCACTGTTGATGTTTCTACTGTATTATATGGCACTGTTGATGTTTCTACTGTATTATATGGTACTGTTGATGTGTCTGCAGTGTTGTGTGGTTTTGTTGATATATCTACAGTGTTGTATGGTTTTGTTGATGTGTCTGCAGTGTTGTATGGTACTGCGGATATGTCTGCAGTGGTATAAGGTGCAGGTAATATGTCTGCAATGTTACCCATATGGTGTTGATGAGTCGGCAATGTTTTATAGCAGTAATGATACGTTTGAAATTGCAGTCGATCGCAAGTCAGTGTTATATATTTATAAATGAATACATGTAGAACCGTTGCGTCAGCTGCGTCATCTTTAAAAGAGGCAACCGAGGTAAAAATGTTGTATGGTAAAATTATGAAACGGCTTTCTGAACCCTAGTAGGATTCTGCTCTTCAACTACGTCATGTGGTAGTAGAGAATAGCACATTAGCGAAAGTTGTATCAAAGAGCCATGGTGCACGTTGGTGTATAAGATGTCAATTTCAGGGTTTTATGACAAAATAAAGTGAGTGGCTCTACCGACCTTCTTAGCTAATGCCTTGAATTTGCGGTGTACATTTTTTCAAATTTACTGCTGGTATCCTCTTCGATGAAATTATTCATTTTGTGTCGTGTCCTTCTGCAAGTGTTCGATGAAATCAAGACCTATCGTATTTTTTTGACGACCTGTTCGTCGTGTTACTCGTTGTTGGGTGGAATTAAGCATCAATTTTTCAAGCATTGCATTTTGTACTTGGCAAGGAGAGACTGTTACGGACGCATGAAGCTCACTCGTTATAAAGCAGTCGTCCGAGTGCCGCAGGGTTTAGCGGGTCTCGCCGCTCGCGAGTGTCCTTTCCAAGTCGTTGGAGTTCATTTCCAATGGGACGATGCGAAATTGCCATCAGCGCGTACAAGATGAGAGTTTCAGCCCGTGTTTATATATTTTTCTGGCCGTTTTATTCTTTCTGTTGCAATGCTGTCTTAAGGGTAATTGAACGCATTTTTATACAATTTTTTTTGCGTTAGAAGACCGTTTTTTGCACTGTAATATGGGATGTTTTTTACAGTAGCATCTCGACCCACAGCGAGTGCATTTTACAGAACGCGACGCTGTTTCCAGGGAAAGTTTTAGGTGACGTCATTTTACGTTCGGCAGCGAGTGGTCCAGTGTAAATTCTTCATCACTTCCGTGCTTGAAAAATATTTGAGCACAAGCCCTTGCTAAACTCAAGGTATGAGTTATTTTATTTCACTATTTTGTATTCCAGCATGAAAGAAATAATTTGATGCTTCACCAGTTCGTGGGCTTGCTTTTTTACCTTGTATAATTTTGATCCCTGCCGTACGTCCTGTAGAAGGATGGCCCGCCTTCGCGTACTCCATAGGTATTGAACAACAACTAATTCCTTCTTTATTTTCATTTATGCCCCGCACGCGACGCTTTAGCACTGTAGATGTTGTGTCACCGGCTAACGAATGCTCCGGCTTCGACTTACTTAGTTTTTATTGCGCTTTTGTCCAGCCTATTGTTTGAGGTGTTCTTCATTATAGTCGCATGTAACTTCACGGACTGCCTTACTAACTTCTTGAAATTGTCGCTCTTCAAGCGTGTTCGATGTTTATTCTTGACACTCATTGTGAGACACAAATGGGATGCGCCCTGGTCAGCTCTCCTAGTTCGCATCCTGAGCCGCTGTTGGTACGGGCGTCGTGAGCCGCTGTTGGTACGGGCGTCGTGAGCCGCTGTTGGTACGGGCGTCGGGAGCCGCTGTTGGTACGGGCGTCGGGAGCCGCTGTTGGTACGGGCGTCGTGAGCCGCTATGGTGAGCTCAAGCAAGGTGCAGATGCAGAATATCCGGCAAATTCTGTGATGCAATTAACAAATCAAATTCAACATGCTTGTCCTCGTCAGCATAATGAAATGCATGAATATTCATCGCCAAATCGATGCCGTCTGCCAGGCATCTTGCTTTCATCTCCCGAAATCATTCCTGTTACACGAGGTGAAAGCGTTTTAAATTTTTAAAATATTTGTGTTTCATATTCCAAAAACATGGATTTTTGTTTGGAAATTATCGTGCCTTCTTGTTATCATTTGTATTTGTATGATTTTAGTGGCTGATTTTGTGCAACGGTCCCAACGCTGGAAGTTCTTGGCGGGGAATATATTCGTCTATTTGGATCCTTATTCCTGTTTTAATTGAGGTGCGCTCGTCACATCTGTACCACAAATGTCATCAGGACAAAAACACGATGGAGCGCTGTGTACTTCTCATCACCAGCTCTGTGTGTGTGTGTTGTATGCGTGGGGAGAGCTCACCATTCAAAAGGCTGTGTGCGCTTGTATCTTTTGTCTAGGGCTGAGTTGATCCGTGATTGCGTCGTGTATTTTGCATGTCAAACACAAAGTAATTATTCGATAATTGTGACAGATGGGCTGCGTCATTTCAAGAAATTCTGTCAAGGCCCGGTGCAATACGCATTAAAAGGTTGAGGCCTCATTTCGCAAGCGTTTGTAGAAGTTAATTAGTTGGCAGCTGAGCAGTTTGTTCGTAAGAACAGTGCTCGTAGTGATTGAATGAGAGCCTGAAACAGTCGCGCATAATATCTTGAGGCGATAGCTCCTAAACTTCCTTAAAACAGGCGATATTGCGAACCTACCGAGTTGTGTTGCGTGTTGTTTAGCCAGATGATTTGAATAATATTTTGTGTACTGTTCCCCACTTAGTAGTGGTGTTCGTGTCAAGTAAGATGTTTTCTTTGTGTGTTAGAAGCTGTATTAAGTTATCGTAAGCAACTGTTAGCTTTTTGTAGAAATAGAAAGATTTTTGCTATCAAAAGATTGGCCAAATTTTTACTTTTGTATTTGCACATACTGGTGAAGGTATGTAGGAGTTTTGTTTAACGGTCTTTCAGTGACGGCAGCTAACGCGAGTGCAGCAACCTTACCAAGCTAGCTAACAGTTTAGTGTGAGATTCTCTTAATATTTACGTCTCGTATGTGCGCTAAAATATTACTAAAAGGGTCGACCAAATGGAGCCCGTTACCGTCTTTGAACGCGTGTTTTGGATTATTCTAATATTTATAATTACTGGATAGATTATTAGTGGCAATATATAGGTGTCATTGGTTAAGTAATTGACTCTGAGGGAAGAAAGTATTGGTGTTGAATTGGTTTTAGATTTATCTGGTAGAATTACGTGAATGGCATTTGCATTTTAAAAGTTTTAATAAATATCTTTAAAACCTCGACAATTGAAACAAAGCGTTGTTGGCAGTATTGGCAGGGCACGACGTCATCAAGGAGACAAAACTCGAATTCTCCGATCGCTAGCATGTACGAGAATGCGCTCTTCCGCGTTTGAAACAGCCACGTGCGCTCGTCCTGCTGCGTCCTGGTGCCGCTCACGAGTTGCACGCGCTCGTTCGACTCGTGCATGACTATACTGGACTTCGATCACCTTTCCACTTCTGGTGGCGAATGTGACGCGTAAAGCACCTGTTGCAGTCTACCCATCCGTATGTTTTCATTCAAACTTTACGAAAAGTAAACAAAGATGGTTAGGTTACCGCGATTGTTAAATTCAGAGCGTAAAAGGTTTAATCGCCCACGTTTAGCGATCAATATTCTCTTGTTTGAAACGAACAAGAAGTTTCACATGACGAATTTATGTGTAGTTAGAAGTTAATTTCCATGTTTGGGAGGGTTGTGGATGAATGAAAGTCTCCTTCGCTGGTGTCTTAGGTGATGTGACAACAAAATGCAATTTGGCGTGGAATACTTTGTACTGTAAGATGAGTGTTGTCTCTGCTAGATTCTCTGAGTGTAATTATTGGCTGTCGAATGGATCTGTGATGTGAGGTGACGTGGCAATTCGTGGGATGGGAGGCCGTATTGCGGCAGCACTAGAACTTTGTGTTGTCACGCTGTTGTAAGCCTATACAGAGCAATTCCTGTATTTGTATATTTATTCGCTACTATAATGAAGTCATAAATTATGTTTTCTAATTCGTTAAAAGTAATCGTGTATGGATTTTGTAGTTCGTTCTGTCTACCCTTTCTTATTTAATCGGTGAATTTGCGTAAGTAATAGGGAATACTTGACCATCTCTGGTTTCTTGTTGGGAACCTCTTTGAAATTACGTCTGTCTGAGGTGTGTACAATATACGGAGGAAATCATTTCATTTTTTAATGTTGTGGAAGTATTTCAAGCGTAGGTTTTTATTGTGATTAAATATTTAACCTGCTATAGAACCTTACGTTGCTTTCGTCCCTAGGGATAAATTCCCTCGATGGTGAATTCAAGTAATTTGTATAAAGTTCGTCTCATGAAATTTGAACTGCCGCGCATGTTGTGCTGCTCATCTTCACAGGTTATCGTTATCAGTTGTTTGTTCTCAAGTTCCTTCTCTGCGTTGTTGTTAAATCTTTCTGTCATTCCCTTTGTATGATACGGAGACTTTGATGTATCTTTGTTGAATCATTTAGTTCGTTTCGACACTGGCGCGCGAAGGCATCATTTAGACGTGCAAACATCCATCTTTACTTTAGCAAAAGATGATGTGGTAAAAGTATCGATGACGGTGATAGTAATAATGATGGCGGCCCATTTAGGCCAAGCTCTTTCGTCTTCCAGTGCTGTGGTACTCCGGCTCGTGGAGTGAGAGCCCTGCTGAGCGCAACGCTTGGACCGGACGTGGCGGTTGCGATCCAACTTGTAACACTGCGCGGTGCGGAACTGCTTCAGTACATCTCGGCGGTTCAATGCACTGGAGTGATTTCAAATTGCTTGCAAATACTACACACCTCGTGACAAAACTTTCAGAACTTAACATTTGTCAAAATCAAGTCTTTTTCAGATCATTAACGTTTTTGCAGATTAAATAGAATCCGAAAATGAGTTTAGGAATGAAGGGCCTAACATGGAGTAGTGGGGTTTGTGCTTCTCGTTCATTCACAAAACAACAAGAAATTGAAGTCAAATTCGACGTTGGACACACACCCCAGGGACGAGCTCCGTGTGGTACATGGATGTACTACCACCTTCGTTCTTCCTAGGATGTTTATTAAGTGTTCACAATTTTAAGCTGAGCGCGTGACTTGGTTGACACACTCACGGAGATAAACATCGTCACAAGCAGTGAAAATGATCGCAAAAGGTGGTTAAACCTTGAGTTTTTATACTATGTAATAATATGCGAAGTTTCTACACTTATTTCTGTGCGTCACCATTTACTTACGCACGGAATGATTAAAAAAAAATTTCCGGGTCCAGATTCCCGGGTCCGTGTTCGTAATCAGCGAGACTGTGTCAGGCAAAGCGGTCCGTGTCAACCGTACGAAAAATTACATGGTTGCCAGAGATCTACCGTCATTCTGGGCGGCATGAGGATGTTATTAATAATAATAACGAAGCAGTAAACATGGCGGTGAAGGTTCAGCCTCTCTTCGGTCGCATTAACGGATATTAATAACGGCGGACAAAATCAGCAGGTCTGGATACATTATTCCTTTGGCCAGACTGACACTCACGAAAGTGTGGAATAGTCTCATGCGGGATATTCACGTCAACGGATATGTCCCTCCGATTAGTCCGCTGCTGCGATGTTGAACTGTGTCTCAATGTGATCTCGATGGCTTACTGTATTGCATTGGCGGGTCTCAAAGAGGCATCATTTTTGCCTAATTTAAAGTTATTGGAAATTTACGACGAAATTTATTTTTTATTTTTTATGAGCATTACGTCGTTGGAAATTTTTCTTACAGAGGCAGAGTAATTTTGCGTAATGAAATTAACCATGCTAATTTAACCATGTGTTAATGAATTTTAACCATGAAATTTCGTTCCCATTTAATGACATTGTTTGGCCGCCATTGTGCGATGTTGGAAGTTCATTCGAACGTTTGCTCAAGCTGATCGTTAACATTAATTTCGTGAAATGAGAAAATGAGTCTGTACTCGGCCGCTTCTCGAGCTCCTGCATTAAAAAGACTGCCAGTTCTCTTACTTGTGTAGCTTTCAGTATGGTATTCCGGCATTCATCATGTTTCTTCTCCTTTCCAACCATTAAAAGATTGATTTTATTTTTACGGTGGTAAACTTATCTTCAGTGATTTATGCTCCAATCACAGAATGAGCTGTTGACATTCTCGAAAAAGACAGACAAAAAGCACATTCCTGCACTTCTCCGATTTATTTTAGTTGTGTGCTTATATAAGATTACTTTTTTTAAGTTCCAAAGCCGTCTTGTAAGTTATTGGAGGCGAGTTTTAGAATTACTGTTAACAAAATTTTAGTAGTACGATTTTTTTTTATTTATCAACCTTTTTGAAGTAGAATTTATTTAGCCTTTCTTCCGGTCGAGCCCAAGTACGCCAGGACTAATGTAGAAATCCTAAATTGGACCGACCTCTCTGCTCGTTCCTGGTGCGAATTTTAATTCTATGCTAAGTCACTTTTAGATTTTGAAGCCTGCTGCAGTGCAGTAGAATCTGGTGCATGCGTAGTAGCCTTGCCACGCTCCTGTATGTGTTGTCCGCTCGAGGCCAATTTTGTGACTCGCTGGGATGAGTTTGACAACTGCTGTATTATCCTAGGTTGCTGGCTGGACCTATAAAGAGAGTTCTCTGTCTTTCTTTTATTTCTGCACATCCAATCTGCAATGTGGGTAAAGCGCTCCATCTTGTGTTTTACCTTGGAATAATTTTTTTTACTGTGATTCACTTATCGTTCCTATTTAGTTGGGCTTATTAGCTGCCATGCTTGATGGTTTGTATCTTCTATCTATTTACCTATACTTCTGGAAGGCTACAACCGCATTAGCCTTCTTTTTTAGAAATGAACTAATGTGAATAAACTCTTACTCAGCTGAATACATTTCATTGTCCTGAAATTAACACTCGTATTCATGTTTTGAACTCGAGTTCGGTCCATAGGAAGCGCAAAGAATGATGATCACAATTGAGAGAAATAGCTCGGCTGGAAAGTATAAGAGCTCATTGTGTCTCCTCGTCAGCCCGGGCCTCTCACTGCAGTCGGTCACGCCTCCCCTCTCCCTGTTGATGACTGGCTTGGCTTTACGGTACAAGTTCCTCGCAACCCAAAGAATTAGTTTTCACGTTCAGGTTCATTTTCACAGAAAAACTAAGAAAATTCACATTATATCGACAGATTTGTTTTTCTGTCACACGCGTTTCAGTTACGAACTATTTTTCAGGAACGTGATGTGGCTATATCTAAGTAACCTTCACAATGATTGGTATGCAAAAGCAAAACAAGGATTATTCCGAATATTCTCGTCCTAAGTCTTCAGTAGTTAGATGAGAATATTTCGATTAACCCTTTAGTAGGTAAAGTTCTACGAAGACGCTCAAGATACATGAGCGAGTTTGGGTTAAATCTACACTTGTGAGTTGAACTAGCTAAGCTGCGTGCTGAAATTGTTATGGTGCACTGAATATGGGGAGAAATTGTGAGTAGAGAGCGGCGTCACGCTTGAATATCGGGGTCCTGTATGCCTCACTTGCGGGTAGTTGGTCAAGGTTTTAGTTGACTGGTCACAATGAGAATTGTCAATGCCACTCTTACATTTTAATTCTAATTAAGGCTATAGACTCACCGTTTAAAAGCCTGATTGTACCATACTTTTCATGTGACTGACTTTGGAATAGACTATATTTCTTTTTATCTTTTTTTCCCCTTCTGGTTCCATATATGTTACTAGGCTTCTAAAGTAATCTACTTAAAGAAAGTTGATGATGAAAAGCTCAAGTTAAGAAAATGTTAAAGAAGTTACTTAAATCTTAAAAGCTAGGATTAGCTTATGTGGTACCAAAAGGTAATCGAAATAAAAGACCACGCTCATACACATTTATGAAAACATATTCTGATTTAAGAATACACGGGAATATTGTAGCTCGCTCACTATAATCTAGTCATCAGTTATAGAAAACGATGAAAGAGAAAAATGGTTGGCGTTGCGAGCACAAAAAGTTAATATCTGACATGGGTTTGGTTAAGGGTTTAATTTAAGTTTATAACAATGCGTAATGTAGGCTTGGTAAGGGGCTAAATTTAATTTTACTTCAGTGTCTCACTTGGGCTACATAATAAGTTGGGATAAAGTTTAGAACCAAAAAGGCCGCTGTATCTACTAAGAATAGACGCTAAATAAACATAAACGGCACTAAAAAGTATTAGTATTTTTATAAGCATAAACTTTGCTGACAGTTGATCACGGGTTTTCCTTGCTTTCAACGGGATATATGTATTGCAAGAAAATATTTTTCCTGCGTATGTTCTCTTTACCTCTTTGGTAACCGATATATTGGTGAATTTTATGTATTTATATTTCAATGATTGCTTGAATTTATATCGAATTATTCATGTAGACGAATAAGTAAAAAATTTGTATTTAAATGTTTGCTTTTCATTCTGATGCACCCTGAAAACCGTTGCTACCGGAAAACCGAGTATTGTTCTGTACTCGATTTCTATCTTGAGAGACGTCTGGCGGCTCGATGATATGCAGCCGTTATTACAACCAACACAGATTAAGTAGAAAGCTTCTGTAAACGGTCTATGGGAAGAACGAAATAATGATAGTATGTCGCCTCACCGCTCTTCCACCCGACAATCCTGCCAGACGCTACACGCGACAATCCTGCCAGACGCTACACG
>VOMN01118336.1:0-36541 GCA_014899125.1 Orchestia grillus | reverse complement strand
TGGCCTGTCTGTCAGCTGACACCCCAGTTATTGGCTTGTCTGTCAGCTGACTTCCCAGTTATTGGCTTGTCTGTCAGCTGACTCCCCAATTATTGGGCTGGAGGCTGGTCAGCAGTAAGTCTGCCCTGTGATCGGGCTGAAGGTTGGTCAGCAGGAAGTCTGCCCAGCCACTGGGCTGAAGGTTGGTCAGCAGGAAGTCTGCCCAGTCATCGGGTTGAAGGTTGGTCAGCAGGAAGTCTGCCCAGTCATTGGGCTGAAGGCTGGTCAGTAGAAATCTCCTCAAAGCCTTCACTGTAGGATTGGAGATACCCACAACCTGGGAGATATTGTTAGTCTCCAATCAATGACAACGGCCACGGAACACTTTTGTCGGCGGCTCTGTTCCCATTTCAGCAACTCTGCAGTGTTCATAATATCGTTCCATGACGGCAGATTCTCTCCAGTCTTTTCTCGTTTGCGTCTCGCGGTTACGTAGATCGTTGGCTCACCTATTTAATGCCAGCTAGTACTTGTTTCTAGCCTTCGTTTTCACAAAGTTTTTTTCAAAAGCCCCTCTGCCAATCTCAGGTGGACATTGCTCTGCTTACGGTTTATCTGCTCAACATCCGCGCTTCAAGAATGCTAGTTCTTCAGCAATGGAATGAAAAGTGAGGAGGAATTTAGGTTTCGACGTTAAGGCTGGCCTCAGGAAAATTTTGAGAATCGCAAACATTCTTAGATCAGATATGTACTGTATTTATTCTGCAGACTGGATCATAAAACACTGTTTTTCATATCGCAGAGTCAGATTGGTACTGTTTGATAATTCTTTCTACAGCGTGCGGGGACAAGTCTGAATGTTGCTAATATATCGTGATCGTTGTCAATTCTGGTTCCGTCGCTACGAAGCAAATAAAAGTATTTGAAAGGGCAAGAAAGTTTTGTGATAGAGGGGCTCCAGCGATGCAAACATATTAAAAAAAATTCACAACACCCGTCTAAATAAACAGAAACGTTCTTTCAGAGTGACAGTCATGAAATATTTTGGGGCTATATCAGCTCCCAAAAATTCTCAGCTGTCGTCAGATGTTCTGATGCTGTACAATGGATACGACTGATTCAGTTTACTAAGCAAGAACGGGTTTTTTTCTTTAATGAGCCGTAAGAAGCGTAGCAAAGAAAGTATTCATGCCTGGAAAGCAATCGAAAAGTTTTAGCAACAAGTACAGCGAGGAAGAAGCAGGCATATGTTCGCTGTTTTCTAACATCGCTGTCCTAGCTACTAACATCGCATTTGTTGCCGGAAGAGATTCCGCTCCGTACACTTTACGACCGAATAAATTCTCAATTTGTAATGCGTGCTGTAAAGTTGGCCAACTCTGAGTTTGAGCGCTGCAAGTGCTTCTTCCGAAATTTTGAACTTTATGTGACGATGAAATGACTTTTCTGCTTTCATATCAATGGTCGGAAGGTTTATGGAGGTTAACTTTTTATGTTCAATCTCAAAAAGGGAATACTAGCATAAAAATTTACTTTTGAATATTTTTGATCCTATTAAAATGATTAGCCTTTGCTGGACGAATACAGTATGCAGTTGTTTAGCATCTTTGAGATCGGGTGCTCCTAACTTCTCAAACAGATACTGGTGACATAAAATTGACGATATTGTATCAAGTTTAGGTCAATGGAAATAGATTTTATCCGCGTAAAATCTAACAAAATAAAGAGTGAAAAATCGTCCAAACGTCGTATTTATTTCTACAAAACCCTTTTGAAACGAATTTATTATAATATTAATAATATTATTCTTCACAAATCATTTAACAACTAAACTAAGTTTCAAAAGGAAATTGTGGTCCAGCGTAATTTTGACTTGCAGGGTCGGGAGCCGCGCGCTGCTTCCCTGGCTCATTCCAGCAGCTCACGACAGCAAAGGTTACAAGTTGAAACGCAAGGTTAAAATTTAGGCCAAACGGTTGAGGGTTGCAAGGAGGTCAAAATTCTCATCATTGCTCAACAATTTTCGTGGAAACAATCGGCATTCTGCTGCCCCCAATGCGGTGCGACCTCAAGAGAGGCAGAGGGGGGAAATCTTTTTCTGGGTGCCGAATTTAGGTTATTTTTCCAGACGCCGCCTTCCTGGAAAATAAGTGTTTACCAGTGGCACATGAATTCATTGAATTCAGATCAGGTCGACATTTTGTGCGACGTGCACGCTTTTTGTTGTGCGTTACTCACTACCTTCAGTCTAGACAGATACCCAAGGACTTGTTTATTTGAGTCAACTTAGTATTAGTTGTTTGTGATTAATTGAGACCATTTTGTTCAAGATTGCTAGCAACTATCGAGGACCTGTTATCCTAACACCATAAGAAACACAGTGGGATCAGTGAGCCACATGCAATCCTAAACCATAAGAGCATTTTCAAGTCAGACATTTCGAGACATCAGAAAAATGATTTCAAAACGAATGTACTCAAAAAATTGATTCTTTCGAGTTCTCTTTTGTCTGTCCTGTGGGAGGCATGATCTTTGAACGGGTGCGTTTTGAGCGCAGCTTGTGCTACGTCTTTACTCCGTTCTTGTACTCTTGTACAACGCACTGGGCTGCTGTAACCGACACTACACTGAATAGAACATGAGAGTGTCCAGGCTGGAGCTCTACGGGTCTGGTGGACGGACGGATCTGGCTGCATGCCAGAGCGGGCGCCTTCCGTGCTCCACCGCAGAGGGAGAAAGGTCCTACGTGTTGGGGGAATAAGATGTGTGCCTTGATTTGGGTACAGTCGAATTTGGCTTCAACGAAAGAGAGGGAGGATGTCATTACATGTTGAAAAAATAAGATGTGTGCCTTGATTTGGGTACAGTCCAATTTGGCTTCAACGAAAGAGAGGGAGGATGTCATTACATGTTTGGAAAATAAGATGTGTGCGTTGATTTGGGTACAGTCGAATTTGGCTTCAACGAAAAGAGGGAGGATTTCATTACATGTTTAAAAAACAAGATGTGTGCGTTGATTTGGGTACAGTCGAATTTGGCTTCACCGAAAAAGAGGGAGGACGTCTTTACATGTTTAAAAAACAAGATGTGTGCGTGCAATTGTGTTGAACAGAATTCGGATCAGCTTCTACGAAAACAGAGAGGGTGACATTACATGTTAAAAATATAAGATTCATGCGTTAATTAGGGTTGGACGGAATTTGAGTTCACCGAAAACAGAAGGACGGTAGATCGAAAATAGATGCAATTCAATGCCTAATTAAGGGTGTGGCTCTCCATGCTGGAAAAATATGATACATATGTGCATTGATTTGGCTCGACGGTATTTTTTAACTTTTAGTTTGAAAATGAATTCAAATATGATGTGTCCATGGAGAGCAATTTGGAATTCTTTCATTGAAAATTGAAATAACATTACACATAGAATGAATTCCTTCACCTCAGCGACTCAGGATATTCTTTGTTTTTGGTCCTGATTTAAATTCTTCGTTGCTTGATTTTTCATCTCGCTTCATTTGTAGTTGGGGAAAGCACAATCGCGGAAAATTTCAGAGGTAGAAGTGGAAATAGAAAAGAACGAAAATACGCTTATTTATTTGTGACGATCATTGCATGTCGTCGAAATTCTTGATATATTTTTTTCACTACTCCCCCCCTATTCATTTCATCATTAATTTCGCAAGAAAGAAATCGCTCATCTCTAAGCTCAACTGATACAAAATCCACGCTGGCCTTTGAGGCGTTGGGCCAATGTTTGAATTCCAAATCAATAAACGATAGAATAAGGAAGTCTATGAAAGTCGACCTTTGGTTTTTATTTCCAAAATTGACAGCCTTTATGATTAGATTATTGCTTAGACCCTCGTCGACATGCTTGATTACGCTCATTGACGTAAATGACGGTCCAATCCAACTCAACATAAGCTCACTAATTAGATTGCTTGAACAAAGTAATTCGATTATTTCCAGATGCGTCGGAGCTCTACCGATTTAGCTCGGGCAAGACGCCAGCTCGCGTCAGTGATAAGCAAGTTTGCCTGTCTTCTCTGGATGTCCTTACTACATTTGTGGAGTATTCAAAGCAATTAGCGCTGTTTGATGTTGGATTTTAAACATTTCTTTCTGGTGTAGAAGGGTCGTTTGAAATCGTGCTAGAATGCAGATTATAATTGTAAAGCTTATTCTAGGCATTTAAAATACATTCTTCAATCAAATTCATGAGAGTTAAAATGTAATTTTATACAAATTTCTTGCCGAGTCCATAGGCTCTCGAACAGCCACACAAATTGCTGATAAAAGATTTTTCTAGTATGAACAGTAATTACAGAAATTGCAATGCAATGGGAGTAAAACAATTTTTTTCAAGATTTCTTAGAACAACTGCGTTTTCCACTAACTCACCTTTCTCAATCTCAGCGTACCACCAGAAATGAACAAGTTTCATTGAAATTTATGCACAGCCAATACGGGCAATTTATTTATTTCCAACCAGATGATGTATCAAATACATTATTTTGTATACTTCCTGCTTCACAAGTCCGACAAATTCCATGCTTCTGCGAAGCCTAGCTCTGACACGGACAAAACGAATTCTGCAGCGCGCCTTCACGCACCGATGCGGTGTCGTGCTGATGCAAGCTCCGCCAGGTCAAACCGTGTGAGAAATGTGGCATCAAAACCGTTCACTGAAATGATACCTTCCCAATGTGTTTCTCGTCATAAAACGATAGTTGAAGTGTCTTAATTTTCGATGAAAGTGAATCACGTCAACTCCGTTCGAGCTGCATTGTATAAAAATGAAAGCTACACGGTAAAAAGGAACGCAGTCCAAAACGTGAATTATTCTCACTGTCCAGGTAGTTATGGCGAGACGTGAACTCAGTGAATTCTAGAACTTGGCCGTGCATTTGACAAGTTAACAGC
This sequence comes from Orchestia grillus, assembly GCA_014899125.1. NCBI lineage: Eukaryota > Metazoa > Arthropoda > Malacostraca > Amphipoda > Talitridae > Orchestia > Orchestia grillus. The sequence continues at coordinate 31,639 of VOMN01118336.1, read as the reverse complement.
ACGAGCCTCGATCTCCTCACTCGTATAGAAAAGGATGTCGAAAGGGACCCAACATATCGCAAGCGAGTCATTATGTTTAGTTCTATGCAGGAAAATCAGGAGCCGTGAATATTGAAAGTGTGTTTTAAGACCAAAAAGCGTGTTTCACATAGCAGTTCCCGGATCCTACACAGCAGTAAACGTGATTTACAAAGCAGTACGCGTGTTTTAAAGAGCAGTAAACGTGTTTTACAACAGCAGTTCGAGTGTTTCATAGAGCAGTAAGCGTGTTTTACAAAGCAGCAAGGGTGTTTTACCGAGACGTAAGAGTGTTTTACAGAACAGTAAGCGTGTTTACAAAGCAGTAAACGTAGTCTACAGAAACGTAAGCGTGTTTTGCAAAGCAGTATGCGTGTTTTGCAAATTTTAAAACGTGTTTTACAAAGCAGTGAGATTGTTTTACAAGCGATAGGCTCGTTTTAGAAAATAGTACGCTTGATCTACGAAGCAGTAAGCGTGTTTTACAGAACAGTTAACGTACTTTACAAAGCAAACGGCTGACAAGTTTACTGATTGTAGCCCGGTGCACGTGTACATTAATTAAGATGCATTTTGACGCTTCCACTTTGTAAAACAGCTGCTGTTAGAAATTTTTCAATATAAATGCTTATTATTGAAAAAAAATTATGATGGCACTCAACATCGATGCTAAATTTCATGGTAGCAGCTAATGTGTTGAACAAGTGAACTGACAATCCTGTAGGTATAGACAGAAATAACGAAATAATAAGTCAATAAAGGACACTTACTTTTTATGATGTTGTGTTCATACTCTGCCTTGGTTTATTATACACATACACTCACATATACGCTTTTCTCTTCAAACGGAGAATTGTATGTCGCAAGTGCGATTGTTTTTTGGACGTGTGACACTGACTTAAAATGGGTAGGAAGCTAGACAGCAAAAAATCAACATTTCGATTGCCTTTGAAGACAGAACCTTTGACTATTAAAATTAAAGTTAGATTGAGTCGGCTGGCACAACACCATGATCGAAAATTTTTGACATGTTGGGCACCAGTGACTGCAAGTACGAGTGACAGTAACCTCATGGCGCACAGGGACTCCAAGTATCTAGCCACACAAAACCAGACCACCGAGGTTTATGAACAGCACATCCCTGTCTTTAGCTCGCTTAGTTGATCGAAGTTATTAGTAAAACTAGCGCTTTGAGATCCATCGCACGCCCATGTGTAGTTCTTGTTGTATGTCAAAACACAACATTTTGAAAAGGTTGTGGCTCGCTGGTCGATCACTTTGGGTCGCTGCCAACGCATTGATTTGGGTAGTAACTGGAAACTAGAGATCCTTCAGCCGCGTTAGACGTCCCAGACATCAGAGTAATCTAAGACAGGAAGAGTCCAAATTTACTGAAAGAGCGTGCGTTTTCACGGGCCAAACCTACCATGTACTTATCAAAACACTTTTTTGTTTCAATTAACAGCGATAGCACCGAGATGTTGTAGAATGGGCTCATCAAGAATATCTTCCAATTTTATCGCAGGTGAAGTAAATTGAAACTCTTCAACTGGTGGTTTAATAAAAAAAATGTTTCGTGTAGAACTTCTGAGGGAATGTGCATATATATGATTTTATTTTATAAACTCATTGTGCACTTGGTAGTAGTTCCTATGAAAAAGTAGAAACATTTGCAGTCAATATCCACATGGTCACAAGACAATAAAAATGCTATAAAGGTAGTAAATTAAATCTGAGAACGCGGTGGCGCAAACACTGTCCTTAATTATTTTGGAGTGCAATAAATTACAGTGAAAGATTGAGAACAAAATATATGTACACACATTTAGCTGATAAAATACATCTAACGGAAAGGAAGGAGTTCAATATTTATTCACGGTTTTCCACCTCGATGAATTAAATTTATCTGAATGCAACTAATTATGAAAGGTTATTATTAATTAGGCAACAAATTTTGCTTGTCACTTTGTAAGTGACATGCTCAGAGAACTTTATTATTTATTTGTCATTCTACAAAAAAGCACAGTTATATATATTAAAGTTTTTCTCAAGTTGTTCAGCAATAGTTTAACCACACCTAAAAATATCTAAGTTTATGGTTTACGAAACGTATACTTCTTCGGTTAAAAATGTAAAAATATAGTTCAACTTTTACACGAGTGACGTCTGTACAGTGGAAAAATTAAAATCGTTTATTTCCATCGATTTCCGTACTGAAATCGGGAAAAAATTTACTAATTGGGTTTTCTGACCCCATAAAAAATTTGATGGGGTATCTACAACCCATCCATACGGTATCATTAGTGCTCTACCTGTGAAGGAAATATTGAAGTTAGCACAAAGTGTTCGTACAACAAAAAGGCTGAAATTCAATACACGCTTGCCCTTCAATATCGACAGTTCCTTGTCGAAGCTCAGTTTTCTAGTTAGAAATTCATGGGGGTACAAAGCTGTGTCAAGAAAGTGTCATTTGACTAAATTGGCTTATGTAGAGCATCGAGAACAATTAACTGTTGTGTTTGGGCACATGTGAAGAGCGTGAGCCACTGTGATCAAAATTAATTACAGCTGAGAACCTCATTTTAACACTGTAATGTGTATAGGAACTTCAAAATCTAAGTTCATTAGGACGTCACTAGTTACTTGCCTAAGACTCACCCTTGTAATATTACACAGGCGAGAAGGCCTATGTAATATTATGTAATATTGCCGGGATGAAGTGAATCTCTGAAGTAATTCAAGTCCTGAAGGTGAGTCGAATAAACCTAAGAAAAATCTTTTATTGTATTTTCTATGATGTTAAAACACCTGTGATGATGCAGGACAATGAATTTAGTCCTTCACAGCGATTAAATTGCAAATGGATGCATAATTTGCCTGTAAAAGATCGGGTAGGAACCCGAAAAAATTTAGCCTATTTTTGTTTCCAAGCGTCTAAAATCATTAAAATCAGTCACCTATCTTCATTTTAAATTCGATAAGAATAATATATTACATCAGCTCCCCATTCATACTTTTCCATCATTCGAAACTATTACAATTAAAGCTAGTTGTCCGCGCTGCAATAGTGAAAACAATTCTGAGAACGAAACAATTCATTGACTTCCTACAATTCTTTGCCTCTCTGAGAATGAAAAGCGGGTCTGAAGAAATCCCATCATGGACCAGTCTGAAGAAGTGTGGGAGGTGTAGCATGTCTTGCAAAATTTCAAGCAAAGAAGAGGCTGCATCAGCATCTCACTTCACCATCTTCAACGTCAAAAGAGCTTTTTGTCTGTCAGCCGCGCATCATCTTCCGAAAACTGGAATCCTAAAATGAGGTCCGGCTCACTTCACTGGCATTTCTGCTGGAGTAACAATGCAAATTTCCCTTAAATATTCAAATCCTTGTTGAATCAGTATTCATGAAGCCCTTTAGGTGCACTATGAAGCAAGGAGGTTCATGCATTAATCGACCGAGGCATTCTTCACTACAAGGAAACTTGGTCGTAAGCTAAAATGCTGTCCTCAGAGCAGTGCTTTATGATGCTGGCTGGGAAATCGGTCACGGGATAATGTTCTAGCTCATGATATTGTGCTGGGGTTTCCGTTCGTATTTCAAGTATCAAAAGAAGAAGCGTTGTTTTAGCACAAGTTCTTGTGCTAGAACAACGCCCATCTGCTGATGCTAATTTCAGAGCAATGCTACCGAACTCTCACAGACAGAACCTATTAAAAATCGTTGAGTTTTGGACGTGCTGGTCTAGGTTACCAAATAAAGCGTATCTCGGAGACCCAATATGACCCCATACTAATTCGTGTCTTTCCCACATCTTGTCGTGACGTAATTGAACTCTGCATCCTGGAAACGGCGAGTTTAAGCTACACCACAACGTCATTCACAACAAGTGCGGATCGAAGTTTAAAACTGAATAAATACTTCGAATGCAATTTTGCTATCATATGTTTACTTAACCGCCGATTGCAACTAGTATAATAGAAATAGAAGCTGTAGTAAAATAATTTGAATCATGTGCAAAATAGTCACTAGAGATTTAATTACTCTGATGATGCACGGATGTTACACACTCTGTGACACTCATTCACTACAATTTTTGAAAACCATTTGAGGATGAGTTTGTTAGAAAATTGAATTCGGACCTAATCTTTAATAACTTTATACGCCCACTAACTTATAGAAGTTATCATGTCGAGGACTCAGTTTCCCCGTCGAACACTATGTATCATTTTTACTCGATACAATTAAACAAGAGAGCACGGGCAGGGAAAGCGTACCTTACTAAAATAACATCTTAAAATTGATCGTTTCGACCTCATAGGCCATTTTCAACACACTATAGAAAGAGATAAAAAGGACAACGGGCTTATTTAAGTAGTATTAGAAAAAAAAAAAAAATTTAATTACCAAGGTATTGGCACAGGGTGGCTGACGGCAAATAATTCGAAACCAATTTATGCATTGAACTCGAAAGAGACTCTAACATTCTGAGATCTGGGAAATGGGTAGCAGATACCAGGAAATTGAAATGTTCTTCACGGTCAGGAACCAACTTTTTCTCCGTATGAGCGGACGGCAAAATGAGGGGAGCTGGAAAAGGATTGTTGGCTTAGAAACCAACATGCTCTGCCATGCGAATACTGAGAGCTCTTGTAGGAGAGCCCATATACTCTGATGTGTAATGTGCACAATAATATTTATATTCAACCGAGAAGTGTCTGCCTTTAGGAAGTTTATCTCTGAATTTGAAATAGGAGCTAATTCTGAGCTGATGGACTATGAAGATACAGACGTTGACGCGCACATAGTGTCTTGACAGAAGTAAATAGAGTTCTTTCTCCAGTTTTTCCGAATGCTGGCCGAAAAAAAGGAAGAAGGTAAAATACATGTTTCGATACAGTAAGTACAGAAGGACAATTTAAAAAATTGCGATTCAGGAAATTCTTGATTTGGAGTTAGTTAATCTGAACTGAAAAGTACTTTTACTAAAAAGGATTTAAAAATTTAAATTCTCTATGAAGGCTTGAAAACGTGAATGATACAGCAAATGCCCTATCACAGTTTCATTCGCCAGTGGAGTAAATTCACAGCACATCAAAAAAGCTGGTCTATGTAAGTAGTCACTGAGCGCTGAGTCTGGAAACGCGTGGGTCTATATTACGGTTTCAATAGACGCTGTAGACACGTGCCCAGACATCGAACAAATTTCTCGAAGCCTAAGGGAGTCCCGCCCGGCCATTGAACCCCGTACAGGAAGCAGTTTGCGAGATTTACGGAGCTTGTAAAGCTTTCGCAGTAGCTCGTACATAAAAAACTGTACGCAGAGGAGTGCAATTCATTCGGAAATTTCTTAGGAAGCCCAGCTCCTAAAGGGGATGTCTCTTTTCGGTCTAAACTGACGTTACTCTGTTTCTGAAGGCCATCGCTGGGAAATAATCGAGGGAGAGCAATCCATGTAAATGTCTATTACGCACTTGACTTGTGAAGTCAATGATGACTTTCTCTCAAGGTATCGTCACCGGAAGTTAAATGTTGCACTCAAAGGTATCTCGGATTCTATGAAATGAAGACGACCTCTTTCGATGGGTACTCTGATGCTCGAAAGGAAATATTCAGCTTTGAGTACTCGCGTTTTCACTTCCCGTGCTCGTATCGAATTTCTTTTGTTTCGAACTCCCACCCTCAGCCTCATCATCGACCCAGTCTTGTAATACATATGAATGATTCTGCATGTTTGCAGTGAGTTATGAGCCATCTCTTGAATACTAAATAGTTTTGATATATTTTTGAATATACCTTCGCAGGACGTTGAAGTCTATCATTGCACATGTTTTGGCCTTAGTTCCGGGGAAATTTAGAGGAACATTGAAACATAAATTCTGACGAAATGATTAGCCTCGTAGATCTGAGCGGTCCTGATTTTATTTTTCATAGCTTTAAAACTATGAACTAATTGTACGGTGCAACTTACCTGCGGCGACTTAGCGTTAGTTATCTATGTAACTCAACAATTGTATAAGGAATGATGACAGATTAAACTCTTTGACAGAATGATGCTATTGTACGAAAATATTTAGACATTTTGTTCATTTGTCACGACAAACAGAGTAAAAATGATTAAGTCATGAATGAATTTGTCATTTCATCTCTCATTAGACCCAGGCGTCTGGTGAGTGCATGGTCGGCGATACATAGCCACAGATGTACATACGTTCAAATTTTTACGATGCGAACCAGGGCGCAAAAAATATAGAAAGTACTAAATTCGGTAGCTGACAGAACCCAAAACACAATAGGTGTTCAATCCCCTCTCAGCGCTCAATTGCTTCTGATAGGAGCAAAGAGATCAAAGACAAGGAACACGTTCGTTTGAACAGAGAAAGCCATTGTCTGTAAAATTAGTGACGCCACTCGAGAAGGAGCCTCTTCTCGAATCGACTCGTATTGCCCTTAACATTTCCATGAACGCCATCACAAACTCATCGTGTCTGTGCAGACTCGTCAATCTGCGACTTTGCCTGCTCTGCACTCTATAGGTACAGCCTTCACTTTCTTGCTAGTCAAATTCAATAGTTCCATCACCAATAGCTCGTTGATATTGCATCTGTTCCTCGTCCATCCTTTGAGCTTAGTACAATACAAACAGCTTTCAATGTGACTATGAGTAGGCTTAAAGCTTAGGATCTTGAATGTTTTTTCAAGATCATCGTCGTCATCAGACTTGTCATAATCGGAATGATGATGAGAATGAAGGCAATTTCTTCGGAAAATTTGAGCCCATTTTCTTAATAGGACTTGGTGAACTCGAGCATTTTCTCGTTAGAGGGACTAATTAGCATGATTGCGCGTTACTTAAAATCGTCCAGGGAATCATTCATGAAATAATGCGCGATGGCCACCTTCCAGGGGCAAAACTTTTTAAAAACGTTTAACACGAGAATAAATCTAGAATACTATTAGAATCAAAAGACCCTCATATCAAAACAAAATTCAAATTTATGCTTCAAAACCCTGTCTTAACGAACGTATCAATCACTACAGGATTTCATCCAAGATTGTTGTATGTGTATCGCCAGTAAGAGTTTGCTTAAACTGTTATGAAGGAATAATTTCTAATTTGCAGAAAAAAATTGTCTGTTCTTCGCCAGAAGGAAAAATCAAGCCATACTGCTATGACTCTTCCTGCACAAAAAGAAATCTGCTATTGTATTCGCTACAGTTTCAAAAATCATAATAATTAAGTAACAGCAAGTGCAATCTGCTGCTGCTACATCTCTAACGAAATTCGATCTAGCTTCAACAGAGTGGTAGTAAAACAAGCTAATCTACTTCCCGAATGTAAAGGGACACCAAAATTTGTTTGGGGGAAATGAAATTCAGTTACAGTTATGCAATGAGATATTTCACAGATAATTATGGTTTAGTATTTCTCTTATTATTCAACGATTACGTAGATGTATTTACATGCAAGAATACGCAGTGGATGTCAATAAACTAATTTAGAAAATAAATTCAAGTGCGCTTTGCTCCTATGTTACCACTAATATTTATATTCAATTACCGTATCATCAAGCTCTTTCCCCACATTCCCCGAAGAGAGAGCGTGCATTTACTCATTCCCCTGGTTCGAGCCCACTTAGCTGAAGCTGTTCCGCGCACGTCCAGGTCGAACAGATCCTTTGGCCTGCACTCCGCCTAATGACGACGCAACTTGGCGGGCGCGGAGGAGAGAAAACCATTTTTAAATCGGTGATGCCTTATCATAACCCTTAAAAAACTTCTGGTTTTTCTCTCGGCATTCATTCTCGCAATGTAAGGAAATTTTACGAATTTGTTTTTACATGGATTAGCATTCGAATTAATCAGTATTTGCAAATCACCCACAGAAAAAAAAACCTGGACTTATCGGGATGCTTGGAATGGCTTTGAAGAAGCTAAAGCACGACTGCGATGGAGTAAAACGATGGGCATGATCGAGCGGCACATTCACCGCAGCATTAGAATTGTTTTGGCTTGAAGCGCTCGCGAAGACAGCATCACGTGCTGAGGGATAATCGACAACGCGAGTTTATAGAGAATTTTGAGCCTTAAAATTTCATAAGTTGTACGTAAGCCATCATTGACCGCATTCATGGACATTAATCCAAAAATGCCCGTACAAAAATAATGAAAAATAGCTATTTAATCTTAATATATACAAAATGCACTTGGTATAAGTTCCCATCGATCTGAAACTTCATTGAGCTTATTACAATATTTGTCGCGTTATGATCTATCACAGCGCGAGAATACCTCGGGAAAATGTAAAACGATTTTCCATTCCTCGCGAAATGAAAATTACGGAAAACTGATGGAAAAAGTACTCAGCTGGTTGCGCAAATAGGGATGTAAAAAACGCGAGAATAACCGGCTTTCGATCCATAAATGAGGAACAATTTTCCCATATTTTTAAACAAATTTACTCGTTTTCTGTGGTTTAACGTTGGCTTGAGGTCGCAAAAGCGACATAGAAAAAATGACATGCAAAAAGTGACATCGAACGCATGCAATGGTCTTATTTTTACCGCGCCTCAAATGTGATGAAATATCTGCCGTGCCCTCAATTGGAACCGCGAGGTCTCGGCCGCTGCTTCTCGTCTCAATTTTCGTAAACTGTTCGGGAGTTTTAACCATATTTTCCAGAGCAATGATTCGAAGTTACTTCGTGGCAAGCTTGACGGGACAAGTTTTGGTTTCTTGATGCTCACATCACGCTTCCTCTCGATATTAATTTAAGCTTTATATCATCCCGCTTCAAATGGTAAAAATTCCTAGCAATATAATCTTTGCATTAGTTTTTCGAGTTCTTTTTCTGAACGTCCAGTCATTAATTATTAAAAAACATAATTCATCGGGAAAATATACACGCTTATGTATTAGTAATTGGTCTCTTAATGTACCTTACTATTGCTTCAATCCATTCTGAGAGCGGAACGAGAGCACCGATGCTTCTGGCATTTCTATAAGAGCATCGATTTTGTCGCATCTACATCCGAATGTTTTCTCCTTCTTTCATGCGCACCATCATCACATCGCAGAGGTCATGACACACCGTACGCCGTCTCCGAATTGAACACAAATTATGACCACCAGCGCTGTTGTCAGCTAAGAAAGGACTCTTAATTGGTGCAATTTTTGGGCCGTCTCTTTCGCCCAACTTTCCAATAGCCTGCCCGATATTGGAAGGATTCTCATCATCCGGCAACTGGCTTACAACGGCACGAAAAGACGATCTCTTTTGTCGCTCCTGGTAGTGAGGCGGGGTGAGGGCTTTCTATATAGGCTTTGTTGAAGACATTCAAGATATCGTGTACATGACGGTTAAGGTCTGGTCGGATTACTGATGTATCTCTACTTAAAAACAGACTTCTTTCATAAATCGATGTTACTCTCTGAAGTGCACGGAATGCTTCTTCCTAAAATTCACCTAGGAACCTAGGTACTCGAATTTTTATGTTTATCTCTGTACCACGTATTGATCAACAGTGATTATTTTATGTGTATTTTCAGTGTTAACTATCATTATCAGAAGTAATACAAACAGCACCGAATTACTGGACCCGTTTTTTCATCAGCAAAGTGATCTTACTTGAATTCTTCAATTTTATGGATCCCTGAGATTAGGTTCACTAAAAGGGGTAATTATGAACGCAATAACTGGGCATTCATTCAATCACAGAAAATTGCCCACCTAAATTAAATGTACATCTGAACTATAAACCACTTCTCTAAAAAAATATTATTGAATTGAGGAAATTTGATGTGTATGATTTAATGCGAATGTAAAAAGTGTACATTAATATAATTAAACTCAAGCATTCATAGGAAGAATACTCATTAATCCATTGGTAGCGATTGCTTTTCTCTTTCTCTCTATTTTTGCCTCTCGTCCTTTCGTTCCTCTTCGGCTGCCCATATTGTGGCAGAGATGAGGGAGGAGGGAAGGGGGGGGAATTTTGAACAAAAGCTCCCCCGGAGCTGCAAAGCCAACTTTTCTGTAGAGTTTCAGAGGCTGCAATTGATCAAGCAATGATATCAGCTCGGACCTACCTGACGGAAGTTCTTGGAATGATAATAAGAGCGGAGGCAGTTTCAGAGGCTGTAATTGATCAAGCAATGATATCAGCTCGGATGTATCTGACATAAGTTCTTGGAACGATAATAACTGCTGAGAAAATTACAAGGCATGGGAGTGTGAATTGAATAATTGAAAAAATGACAAAATTTTTTTAAAAATTTTATTAGAACATGGTTCTTGTGCAGAATTGCGTATAATGAAGTTGATGATGGTAGTTTCAATTAATTTTTTTTTTCGAAAGTTAATCATACTGAAGTGCTAGCGAAATTACAAAATGTTCTTTCTCTTTCTTACAGCATTCGTAATTTCAAAGTTTGTCCTCTGAGTAGAGTTCCACGGATTATTTTAAAACGTGTAACCTATTTGAAAGTTTGTAGAAAATCAGAAAAAATGTGATATACGTGATTGATGTAAAATTTGACAATTAATGAGGTATTTAAAGTTTTTAACAAAATATTATATATAACACGTCCTGCAGAAGTAAACAGTAAATTAACTTATTCACAAATTAAAGAATATCCTGGCGATAAATTTAACTTCAGAAACAACTGCACCCGGAAGTTTTTCGAAGGATAAAAATGTACACGCATACAAGATTAAAAATTTTAAAATTCCCCAAACATACGAGAATAGGAATTTTAATGATTTTTCATAAATCTAACAAAAAAGAAAGGGGTTCAAGAAATTAATAAAATAGCGACAGATGCAAAAATACTAAGCTTAAATATCTGTATAAGCAGTTGAGAGCCGTAAACATATGTGCAAGATATAAGCGCGTTACAAAAAGTAAGATGTTACACGAGAGTAAAATGTTCTTAATATTCTCTAATGTGGTCCTCTCTCGTATAGAAATTGAATTCCTAAAACTCCAAAAACGAAATTACTAATGTGACGAGATAGAAATGCGGTGCAACGGGACATCTGGTTCCTGTAAAAAAAGCAAAAAAATGATAAATCTGAAATGTATTTCTCTAGTCCTAAAGAACAATATAAAAATTCAATTACATTGACACGATTAGTAAATGACCATGATAATTAAATGACAATTAACAAGATTGAAGAATTATGATGAATTATGCAACACTCGCTAATCAGATTGTCAAGGGTCGTGAGGTCGTTTCATACCTCTCACATACATACAGTATATGAGTGCACCCATTGACCTACAGGAGAAGGGAAAAAAAGACACAGATTAAATTCAAACACATTCACTATTGTAATGATGTCACGGGAAAATCAAATTTGCTAATACACAAAAAGCGCAGACGCAGGTTTATGACGAAAATGCGCTGATCAACTTGTAAGTACAGAAAACATAGAGACACCGCGTATCTCTTCAACATTCGAGTACGCCCAAAATCTGCATTTTAAAAACGGGCCTGTCGGGGATTAAATGCACGTGACAAAATTACAAAAATAAATTTGACATTCGGTAATCGGACATTAAAATACTCGGAGGCACACAGTACGCAACCTTTATAGCATGGGTCAATTTACGATCGATTGCTCTCGAGGACCTTTCTGAAAATTGATCCTCCTCGAGGACCACAGGCCCCACTTAACTTTGACATTTTTGGAGATTAATGTGTTGCTCTACGAACGAGAGCTCTCTACCCGCGAGAAAGTAAAGTTGACGTTATCCGGAAGGTATTTACGTTGTTTTCCGTAAAATATTCAAGCCCAATTTTTCTAAACAAATCTCATTACCTAAAAATCTTTATTCCCAGTTTTATCCTAATAAAACTGTGTATCAACTTCAAGATTGTCAAACCAGCTTGAGATTGAACGCAAGAACATCTAAAGCAACTGCATTTCGAAAAAACTTCGTCAAGAAACTTGAAGGAATATGTTTCACGCGCAACTTTTTGCTGTGAGGGTTGAGAAGCACCTCCGAATGCCGTGCAGTTCTCACAGCTGAGCACACAAAAAGCGACTCAAACAGAGCTCAAAGTTATGCGAGGTGTAAGAGGAGTCGCCCGGTTTGCTGTCACCTTCCTATTTACGATATCACCAATAAATCGATTGGGTCACCTTCGAAACTGCGGAGGCGGAAATCTAACGCTTCTTCTGCTGGCGTAGGTTTTATGGTAACTGGCGGAAACCTTCAGATTTTTGCTGACTCAACATGCTGGCGGCGCTACGTTTCAGTGGTGCGTTCAAATTACGAGTCCACCACTCCAGATAAGGAAGCGATGAGTGTCTCTTGCAGACGATCTCGTTCTGCGAGAAGAAAAGTGAATCTCACAATCGCAAAAACATAAATAAAGACCTTTCCCGACTGCAGAATTCACGGAAAGAGGGCTTGTTATTTTATTAAGGAATTCTGTTCCTCGCCTTTCAGCAAAATGTGTTCATTGGCGATAAAATTTCTCGTTTTCGCAATTTAGTTGTGGCTTCCATTGTGGTAACCAATCAGGGCGAAGTAAAATGAGATGTCTGCTGAATAAGATTTCTACTCTTGGTCATCGAAATTTCCTTGTAATAATGGGCCCGTAATAATGAATATGAGAAGTATCAGCAACAAAACACCAATTCCTGCTTATTTTCTGCGCGGGAAATACTTGAAGGATCAGTACGAGTATTGCAATGCAAGGCCAGTTTGAACACGTGACCACCATCCACAAACGTTCACTCCCTCTCCATTTCTCTTCATTGAGGCAAGACGCAACGAAAAACTGAAGGGACAGAAGAGAGTTTGGCGTTCACGCTTCGTCTGCAGCCATAACTTTTTATTAGTTTTCACTACCTGCAAATTGCCGAGAAAAGTTTCAGCGCTTCATTAATGGAGAAAAAGAAATGAGTTTGTTACAGGGCCGTAACTCTGATGTTCAGTCTCAACGCGGGCAGCTGAAGACTTCATTTTTTGGGGGCGAGTGAAAACTTGAGGTCTTTGCAGGGCAGAACGGTCTAAAAACTGTTGATATTTAAATAGCGGTGTGTGAGGCCAAACTTTAAATCGAAGCTTAGTCCCTTGACTGCAAGAAGTTCCAACATTTTCCATACGTAGCTTCGAAAAACATATGTCAATAAACGAAGCAAAATTTTTCGCCCATAAACGCTTCGCAGTAAGCTTGTACTCTTTTTTCCGACTTTTTAATTGACTAAGCTGTAAGCATGGTCTGGGAAGAGAAGAAGCGTAGTACTTCTAAATCATCTAAAACTTCAAAAAACGTATACTATTATATTGAGTTCTTTCAAGCTCCTGCGAATACTGATTACTCACAATAGACGCTCATCACATTTACTTCGCAAGAAAAATTTAAGTGAGTTTCTTGACTTAAGTTTCAAAAGGTGAAAGACCATATACTGAGCTTTCGTGTTGCTGAAACTAAGTTTGCACTTGAAAATTCAACCAACTATTTATCAGTTGGGGCGCCGTTAATCAATTTTTACCGCATATTAGGTTTGCAATTCCATGGCACCTAGCTAGGGATGGAAGGTGCAAATTGTAAGAATAGTGTACGCAATGTATCACCGCTGTAAAACTTGAAAAAAAGCTACGAAAACCTGACATAAAAATGAATTACTTCCATCCAGGATGAATGGAATTTTCCTTTTTAATGTCGCTTAGTTTCATTTGAAAACAGCGCATGACATCGCTTCTTGATTCCTAGGAAGAGGACATCGCTTTAGGTTTTCATGTTGGTATAAGACGATTATATTTCTATATGAGCAACTTTTATCGAAATGGAGAGGAATTTATCCCCTTTTTAGAAAGGTACGAAATAAATTGGCGTTTATTTATTACAAAAAGAAACATTTCTCATCAGCCACGATCTCGTGATTTAGATGCCTGTTTCATGAATGTATATTACACCTTGACGCTGTTTCGCGTAAAAAGCTGTTACTTCGTTGATGGAAGTCCAACTCCCGTATGAGCAGCACCATACTTGGGTACCCGACTGCTTGGCTACATAGGAACTCATTTATAATAAATGGTCCTGACATGTACTCAAATCAAAATAATAGGCCTTCTCATTTCATACCGTGCAAATCTGATTGTACCGTCGCTGCATCATACATTATGATAAACGCTGTTTTGCTTTAGAGTAGAGAGGACTCATTTTTCAATCTAAATATGTGCTGCCGCATTCAATTTTCTGTATTCTATAATTCACGGTGTGCGCATCTAGCGTCACGTCATGTCGTGTCTACCCATCGAGCAATATACATGAGGTCTGCGGAGCATTCACCTAACTTTTAGAGATTGTCTTTACTATAAAATGGCATATCGAAAAGCGTTCACGAACAGTTTTATTCTCACAAAAATTTGAGACACGAGAACAAGTCGTTCATTGTACAAGAATAATAACGTGTAAAATATGATTCGCATTTTCTAGCCTCACTGTGAAATCCGTGGCATACATTGTCGCATTTCATAAAGGATAGTTTATAGTAATCGTATATTTTATTAACATTGTGTATTTGACTTTGGGGTGAAAACACGTACATGTGCCTTTGGTGTTTTTTTGGAAATACAAAAAAAAGAATCCCCGATTCTGAGTCACTAATTATGCGCATTCGAATTTTCCATGGCATTTTACATGTAAATTTTGAATGAGAGCGTTAATTTTGCATCATGACAACTCAGTTAAGCTAGAGCTAAAGCTTTACAAATGTTTGCTTGTTGAAAGTGAATTTTTATAGAAACTTTCTCAGGAATTTCTAGCTATCCTAAATTACTTTGCGTAAAGATATACGTACCTTCAAATGCTGTTTTGATATTTGTGCGCTACCCGCGTATTCACATGGGAGAGGTTCTTAGAGAAAAAATTGACTGTCATTTTTCGTCACATGTATTTTCGTCATTAGAGAGGTTCTTTATTTATTCTAACAAACACTCCTACACACTTCAACAGAGATACTAATAAGAAAACGAAGGGGCATTTGCTTCCGAAATAGCTTATGAAATTATCTAAGGAGGGGCATAAAAACACTTCTTCAATGTCGTATACTGTTCCTTTTCCTACTTAGAATCAATGAACATTGGCCACAAAAAGGACCACACATTCACGACAACTAAGCCTTCGCGCACCAAAATTTGTTGACTCTCGTATGTCTTTCAGTTTGTTAGCTGAGACTGTCTAAAAATACTCTGCCAACCAAAGCTTGTTAACAAAGCTGTGTTTGGAATTGCTGCCAAAGCTACCGCTACGCGCGACCTTTTAATGAGAAGGAACTCAATTAGAGCAGCGCGCTCTGCCTCCTCACGGTCAGGGCACCCAAACGCTAGCTCTTATCCTATTTTAGAGTGCGTGGGTTGGTGTGAATCCGACTTCTGTTGATTCAATGCAGAAACTCAGCAGAAATATTTTTTTGTAATAGCTGACTTATGAGTGGATGGAAACGCGAAAAAATTATCCCGCCTCGAAGTATTTCTCATAATTTGAGAGTAAATGCTTAAAACCTCTTAATGAATGTCGAGTTTTTCTTGAGCTCTGGTGGCCGTTATATAGTCATTTTGTGGTATTTAAGTAAAGTCAATATCTGTGTAGAGAAGAAGAGCTGTTACTATCGTTGTGAACTCCGTTAACCTCTTGATAAAGCAACTCTGAAATATAGTATTATTTTTGATAATTTTTGTTCACAAAAATTGCTTTTTACATATAATGAAATTATTTTTTATTTATTATTTTTCAGAATCGATCGTTATTCTATAAGCTACCTTATTGAGTTTACTCTTGAAGAACAAGTTCAAGTTCATTGAACAGTCTCAAGTTCATTGAACCTTATTCGTTTAGATCAAACTGATGACATATACTGTGATTCTTGAAGACAATTGTGAACTAAATATAAAAGTGACGAGGAAAGTGAGAAACGCGATAGAGAGATGCCAATAATGTCTCGAGAACAATGGCGGTCAAAGTACGTAGTTTAATTGGTAAAGAAGGGCTTCGGTGGAAGTTTCACGAATAAAATTATTTTAGTACTAGGCAATATTTTAATAAATCGTCCTTGGAAATGAGCGATATGTGTTTGTCTTTTCATAGCTCAAAGTGTATCTTAGGAGTTATTTCAGAAAACATTCTTCGTCTGCGAGCGAGTGGGTAGAATATGATCCCCACTATGAGCCTTATTGTGTCTGAATTGTGTAAAAAACTCAATAACACACAATAGCTGTCATTAGTCAACATTATTAAAATTAGAACCTATTAACAAGAAGACGAAATTCGTCAACAAATGGGACTAAGTTCATTTCCTTACGACTGATAATTTTTACAATACGACTAAAGTTAAGAAACATATTATTGGCTCACCATGCGAAAATTGCTACGGATTTTTTAGAGCACTTTGTTGTAATTGCACCAATCAAATCGTTTTTGCGTGTTTCGGGCAACATGAATAGTTACTGCTATTTTAGGCCGATGAGAGAATGAAATCTTCACCCGCGAATGTTTTCGTTGACGCAAAAATCACAAACTTGAGCCAGTCCTCGAAGGCGGTCGGCCTAAGCCTACGTTCGTATGCCTGACTGACGTTTTCGCCGCCGGCGTCTCCCAAATCGGACTGACGTCTGGTGTGGCCTGAATTCCAATGGGAACTTGGCTCCAGCTCCTCGAAAATGGAGTCAAAGTTACCTCAGAAGCTTTTATTTTGAGCTCCCTCAAGTTTTCTTGATTGCTAGGAAGTGCTCTGGATAAGTCAGCTAATCCTGGGTAACTCCTGCGTTCTTAGTTCGAAACTGCCCTCAAAAGGAACTTAATTGCGGGTTTGCATGAGTGGGATATTTAATGAAGTTAATTTTGCTTTCTGCTAAAATATACTTCTATGAACGTAATTCCTCACAGAAGAAACTGTCTGAAAAACTCACCTTTCGTTGTCGTGAATTTGAAAAATTCCCGCACTAAATATCGAGCATTTTCAGTCTAGATTTACCTTCATTACACTAGCATGTGGCTGTACATCTTGTCATAGTATTTTAGGCGAAAATTCATAAAATAATGTTTAGTAATGAGCTGAGAAAGCCATGGCTGCCTGCCACCCTTACAGATCTGCACGGTCAGTTCGCCTCTAGAACTTCACTCTCCGTGCTCGATCTTCCACACCCTTCTTTAAACACCTCACTTCTATTTCCTAGTTTGCTAACTACGCACTTGCGCACCCGACGACAGGGCGGCGTTTTAAGCAGCAGGGACTACATCCACGTGAATTGAACTTTTCACCATCAGCCCCGTGTGACAGACGGTAACTAATACAGTAGTTCAAAGCAGGTATGAAAATGAACTGGACATCTGAATTCTTGAGTCACTGTTCACGTACACATAAGGAAAAATCAGTTTTGAATAACAATAAAGTTCTACAAAGTTGTGTATTGCCCCATCATCCAAGCATATAGCGGCGTGTGTGTAGGTGAGTGCGTGTGGATGTGCGTCACGCGAGGCTGCGTAGTATGAAGGAAGAGGAGTTTAGTGTTTCCATTTCTAGGATTTAAGGACAATTCAATTTGTCTTTTCTTAAGAACACTCCTGCTTAAGGTTATAATTTTTTACTCTAATCTGTTTCTAACGCTGATAATGAAATCAATGAATTATGAAACGTATACAATTTGTACTAAAAATATTCATAACAACGTTGGTGCTTCATTTTATCCTGATAATTGTACTTAAGACAATCATGATCGATTAGAAAATGAATAGGAAACTCAGAAAAGAAGTGCCAAAAATGTCTTGAGAACAAAGGCTGTCACTGCATATAATGAAATTGGAACAGAGAGGCTTAAACAAAAATTAAATTAGTTTTGGAAATAGGCAATATTTTTCAAAAATAAGGAACTTAGGTGATTTATTGGAAAAACAAAGGCACTAAAAAATTAATTGGTGAGAATGCTTTCCCCGGAGTACAAAGGGACCGCCTAATGCACTCCAATTCCTTATTTTTCATTACGGATCTGCTGGACGATGGCATCAAGTGTCCGCTTAGAAGACTTTAATGAAATGAAAAAGATCAAAATTCATTATTTCTACTCTTGTTTGTCATGCATTGCTTTCAGTTTTTAATGCACTAGAGAACAAATGTTCACAGTGATGAAATGTTAGGGGGATTCGTGAGGGCAAAGCCTTATAATCTTGTTGAAGATGCAGCTGAAACATCACACGTTCAGGATCAGTTTATAGCTCACTAAAGTGTTTTATGTCCCATAAATTTTTATAGACGAGAACAAACTTGTGGCCACTCAATGTGTCAGTGGGTTGGCTTCTATCTTCATTCGACTTTAAGTTTGTTATTCGTAATCTTAAGAAATTTTGACTGTGCAAACTCTTAAAAATATTTATTTACAGTCGAAGCGTTGAAGATTGATTTCACACCAGGTGAAATAACCACGTAAAATGTCGTCATTTTTTAAAATACTTATATTCAGTATAGCCGGTAAACTCGAAATGCTATCACAACATAAAACTATTTTTCTGATTTGTCTTTCCATGGAGAACTTCTGTGTAAATTATCACCTCAAACCTCTGATGTGTTTTCTCCTGACACACAAACAAAAAATAAAAATAGCACTACACGGACGTTTGAATCCTGGAATGGAAAACTTCTCGCATCCGGAAATTTATCAGCCAATTTAGCAGCCAATGAACGAGCGCGAAGAACCAGAGCCCGTGCTCGCTGGGAGCGCATCCGCATTTCGATAATGCATGAGAACGATCCACGGGGAAATTTCATCATTTTATGCTCTATAAAAACACCAATACTAATCGAACGGGAGAAGAAGGTGTGCTAAAATGTACAATTCCGGGCAGTAAAAAAGTATGACTTGCATCGCGAGACGCGGAGGTAAAAGAAGTGTGTTTTGCTTCTGCATTCTGAACACGAGAAGGGGACGAATTTATATTCCTTGTAGTTATTAATATTTGTAATTGTCAGCGCATGGATCGGAATTTATGTGTCTGTACAGATATTTTTTGAGCATGCACTTGCATTCGTTGTGATTAATATAATTTTACTTATGATGAATGAATATGTATATGAATCATCATGGAATTTGTCGCATGATTATTATGAGTCATTGCATCTATGTGTATGAAATAAAAAGGTTTATGGAGTATAAACTGAATGAATAAACTTTTTTAATATTTAAAAATAATGACAGCCGGGGAATAGTTATTTTTATCCCACGAATGCAATATTGAGAATGAGAGAAGTTAACCTCACGGCTTTTACATATTATTTGTAAAACTTATCAATTGAAACTTTTTTACCACAGAAGTTATATGAATTAATGTTACAGGCATGGTTTTCTTGTACAATTACAATGGACATTTGTAACTGTAGCTACTTGTGGTCCCGCATGAGTTCTATGACTTATGTGGCATTCCATGGAAATCGCATTCTAAAACGGGCATGGACATATATGTGATCTTACGCACTGTACTCAACATATACAAGACTGAACAAGTAAGATTCGTTGCACTGACGCAATGTGGTTAATTTTGAAAAACTTTACGAGTACCATTTAATGAAAAACTGTTCATTTAAGAACATACTTGGACTTATAATTTCCTCAAATACAATGTGAGCTGTGTCTTAAAGGTCTATGTGGATAAGATACTAACCTTTGAATATTTACCAGCATGAATATCTTGATAATAACTAAGAAGCAAAATTCGCTTAGAGTGCTTGGAGTCTACTTTTTTCACGAACGATAGTAAGCATTGACTTCCTTGCTTTTATCGTATTGTAGTGAGAACTAAATTGAGACCTGGCGTTAGAGTAGTGGGGACGTATACATTTATGAGTACTTCGGCCTCTAGTCAAACCATCATGATGACCAGTCTGATCAGACACTGATTGCCTTAGGTCTTTATCACCTTTATCATTGAATGTTTTTATACATGAATGTACAAAGTGAATATTGGTAAAGGTCAGGAAGCTCAAGTATTTTCAATTATTCGTATGAGTCTTTTGTATGAACATTATACTCCAAATTTCTTGTTGCACTGATGGCTTTTTGTAGAGAGAGAAGCATGTTTATTTTATTTTTATCAGTCCCATGCCATACTTCAAAGCCATGATGAAGATATGGATGAATTAATTCTGCACTTTTTTTAACGCTTCTGAAGGTAAGTTGTTTTTAACTTTGTTGAGAATTCGAATGGATTTCGATACTTTAGCTCCAATTTATGATAGGTGCTCTAAAAATTCAGGTTTTTATCAATGATTATCGCCAGGAGTTCAAATGAATTTGTTTCTTCAATCCTACCATCACCAGTTTTGATGCATGGAAAATAAGCATTCCGCTGATAGAAGAATAGTATGTTTTCTGTTTTATCGACATTGATGCATATTTTATGGCTCTGAGCCACCTCGAAACCTTTTGCAGCTCTCCATTTATTCGATTTGCAATTGAATAGAGTTTTCAAGGGGAAGAGCGGTTGAGAGAGTGCTTTCGTCAGCGAAAAGTGTGAATTTAATGAATACAGTAGATTCAACAATATCATTAATAAATATCTAAAACAATAGGGGTCCCAAAACAGATCCTTGAGAAACTCCATGATGTATATCAAGGAGTTCTGTTCGAGTGTCACCAATTAGAAACTTTTGTTTGCAATTTCTTAGGTATAGTTCGATCCAATTTAGAGCAAGCCCTCTAATTCCATTACAGTTGAGTTTCGAGAGCAATATGCTATGATCTACTCAGTCAGAAGCCTTGGGAGAGTAAGATACAAGATTCGTCAGTCGATATTTGAACAAAGATATTGCAAATGATTTGTTGCCGAATAGCTTGCATTGTTGATTTTTTGAAACGGAAGACGCACTGTTTGTCACAGAGAAATACGTTTTGCTCGTAGTAAGAGTACGCTTTTTTACAAACAATATTCTCAAATATTTCACTAAAGATTGGTAGGACAGAAATTAGTCAATAACTGTTGACACAGGTTTTATCTCCAGTTTCAAATAGGAGTCACTCTGCCCACTTTAAAAGACTTTAGAAAATACCCAAAGCAAGAAAGAAATTAATTATGTCTGAAAGGACCGAAAATATCAATTCACCTATGCATTTCAATACTTTTGCAGGAAATGATTTCAACCCATTTGCTTTATTTTTTAGTTATTTAGGATGGAAAGCAGACCGAAGACTTTGGAAGGCAAGAAGAAAAGTAAGTTATTTTCATGAATGTGCTACATGTATTTCAAATGCTGCTCTGTAATACCATCAGCAATGTTTTTACCTATGATAACGAAAGAGTAATTGGAGAGATTTACTGTGTCTTTAAGTTCGTTATACGTTACTCCATCTTGGATGATAGAATCAATGCTGTCTGCCGTATGCTTTTTATGTTATTGGTTGATTTAATTAAGCAAGTTCAATGAAGGTCCTAAACAAAATTTCTGCTCACATCATGCACCGAAAACTGAAAGAAAAGAGTTTAGGCAACGCCACCGGGAAACCATTAGTAAATGAAGCTAATCGAACGGAACGGCTCAAATTTTTAAAATCACAAAGACTGGACCGAAGAGCAATGGGAACTCGTTCTATGACCAGCTGAATGATCAGACGGTTCGCCTTCTTCTAGAAAGATGTCAGAGCTAGAATAAGGCAGGCTGCTAATGAAGTTTTGGACCCTTCATGCACCGCTGTGACAGTACAGACTTCTGTGACAGTGTAATTACCTGGAGGTGTTCCATTTGGTCGGAATTACATTCGAAAACCTTGTGTAGAAACAAATTGAAATCCCAAGATTATTGAACATATTAGGTGACCATGTACTCCCCGTCGGGGATTTTTATTTTCCTAATGGTTCCGGACATTTTGCAGGCGATATCGCTCGCATCCACCGGTCTCACGTAGCACACGATTGATCCAGGGATCACGAGGGATCATTTTCTCATATGGAATGGCCCCTACAGTCTCTTGGTTTAAGCCCGATCAAAAATATGGCAGACCAACTGGAAAGGGAGCTGCGAGGGTCAACACCTCTTCCTTTTTCATTGAAAGATCTTTCTCGACGTTTGCTCGTACTTTGGACAAACATTCGTTTACACTGTTTGCAAAATTTGTATAGAATCTGCATTTAATAGAATGAAAGCTGAAATCAATGTATAAGGAGATCTAATAAACTATTAGCTTTATTGTTTTAGTTGCATCCGCATTTCTCCAGGGTGCGACGAACTTTCTGACCAGGTAGCGTACAAAAAATAAACACTGCAAATATTACAGCCTTCAGATATTTCTGAAGAAGTTAGCGCGATGAAGATTTTTGAATCTCCGGACAAGTTTCGTCTCAGACAATACTTTTTCGAACCCTTGGATAACAATCGAGGAACTTGACCCGTAAAAAACAAAGCCAACAAATATTCGACTCAATGCCTGGAGTCTGAAGAAAGTTCTTTTTTCCTGTATTTTATGGCGTAATGTGATAGCAATTGTCATTTCGGTCGTGTAGGTGACGACGCGCTCTGGAAAGTGCGACGCTTGAAATATAGATCATGGAATGGAAGACTGTGAAATGAAAGATCGTATTTAGCAGTTTGTAAATTCTTTCGAAGTATTCATCATTCATATGTGTGTAAAATAATAATTTTTGTGAAGGTAAAGAGGAATGAATTCAAAAGAACTTCAATGTACAATTGCATTTCAAACCAAAATCCAACTGAATTTTACATCAATCGTTCCATCGAAGAAAAGCTTTCATTGGATTGAAAAGTTGCTGCTGGAAGAGTCTAGTCTTTCGAGTTGCTTTTACTACTCTTGGTAAGAGTAAACAAATGGACTCAAAATAACTAACTTCACAGTGAACGAAATTATTCTTGGGACCAGAAACCTTGTAATTTTGCAATTAGAACTCCTGAAAACACGTGAACGAGATCATGAAACTTGATTTGGTTGAATTTCAGGTTAGAATTGAAAATAATTTCACAGCGGTGCTAAGCTCTGAAAATTTAAGTCTACTAAGAACGAGAAGTAGCATAGTAGGCGAAGTAGCGTAGAAGAGTTGGAAATGGTTCACGCTATGGTTCTAGAAACGAAACAGCGTATGATGATGCTAAAGTATCTTTCAGCGGACATTACTAGAGGGAATAATTGGAGGCATAATATGACTTTAGAACTTATCTAAAAATTCCATTTGACCTAACACAAAAAATCTAAATCCTTTTAGAATTTCGAAGCCCAAAAACTTCTCTGGCGAACTTGTGTCAATTGAATTGATTTTTGAAATATGCTACTTTTCTTATAGCGCATTCCGCTGCATGCAGTTAGGCTAGAACTTCAAGAGGGATGTTATCGCTCGAGCCAAAGTGCCATACTTCTTAAGATTGATCTCGCAGCAAAGAATGAAGTGGCAGCCACTTTGCTGAGGTGTTTCAATGAGTGGCTTGACTGTACTACGAAGTCCCCCCGCCACTACATTCTAACAGCTCATGATCAGTTCAAGGATTGATTGCTCAAAGGTTTTTGCGATACCTTGCCGCGTTTGTTTCCGGTTAGGGAAGAAAAGTGCCGCAGCTCAAAGTTTCCTATACAAAAACAATGAATACAGTCTCAGGAGCTTAATGAAATCATCAATGACTTGCAAAGTGAAGCTCAGGTGATAGTGAAATGAACGTGCATTGGAAAACTCCAAGCACGTCTCGTTTCTTGGTGACGGTCGCGCTACCAGTAGCGCAGAGCGCAATATCAGTCTGCTTAGATATTGAAATGTTTTGACGGTTATTCAGGGTCTGAATTTTATGAAGGGTACTTTTTTGCCTATCGTATGTCATTGTTCCCATAAAAGTTATTGAAGGGCAGGGTAATATTTATTATGATAACTTAATTGCAGAAAAATATTTTGATAGACATATCGTGAGCGCAACTGTCATTCCTTCTTCCTTCAAGTATTATTAATCGTTGTTAAATTATTTTCCATTGTGTTTATAGATATATTATGTATACTCTAAAGGGGATTATGCGGTACATTGTTAGTAGGCATATTGCGATATTTTGCTAGTAGTCGATAAATTAAAATTCCTAATTCTTCTGTTTCGTTTATCCGTCTTGTTAACCCAACGATACAAAAAAGTGGATGACTTCCTGAACCAACAGCTAAAATTTTATAATTTAATACCCTAGACTCTTTTCCGTGTACTCCAAATTTTCCAGATTTTGCTGTATGGGATTAAAAAGATGTACAGTATTAAACAAATAACGAACGATGTTTAATTTGTTAATTTGGTATTATATCTCGTGAATTTTTCTCCCAGACGTTCTATGTTATTGCATGAGTGATCGTTCACACTCTAAATTTTTTGATCTATTGTGGTTCGAATAAACGGTTAAAGACGGTTGTTGATAATATTTTTCATTGACTACATATTGAAAATATAAACGAAACATGCATGGACCGGAAAAACAATTTTTAAGTTTATTGAATTCCTCCCATATGTCACGCTATCATCTGCTTCACATGTTTCAACAATGCGTAAGAACGTTATCTCTATAAAAACATGAAATGAGCAGCAGGAATAATTAAAAAGATATATTTGGTAAATTCATTTTGTTTATCCTAATTCCAGAACAATAAATTTCTGTTGCTCTCTCGCTCATTGATAAATGGATAAATTAACTTATACATAAATTACATAATAAATTATAAATAAATAAATTAACTAAGCATTTAGTCAGTCCCTAAACAAGAGAGCGACATGAGAACTGCACACTTTCATCGTACTTTTGTAATAAAATCTATTCAACTCTACGTTAAACAAGTAGCAACACTGCCAGAAGAAGAGGAAATAATCCAAGCATGTAATCTCGGCGCTTTGTGACGACCTCAGACGCTTATGAAAAGACCGACAATGCTAGAAAGAATAATATTTCTTTTTGTCTCGTTTGTCTTACTGCGAGAGATGTCTCCAGCCATCTCTATGAAAGTACTAAAAAAGTCCACTTGAGGATATTTATCGACAAAGTTTCAAAGGCATCGCCTAACTTTGCGGGAGAAAAATGAACAGAAAAAATTTATGTTCTCACTTGATAGACGATCAAAAGTCCGCGTGCTTTGTTTCTGCTTTGTTATTCAGCGATGCAACTTTGTTAATGAAGCGGAGTTTGATGATAACCTGCGAATATTGCCCGTGCGAACACTGGTAATACTGGCACGAAGTTTCAATTTAAAAAGAAGGTATAATTAGGTATTTCAAGTCCGGAAAACGATGTTCTTCGGAGGCGAAACTCAAAGAGAGTTCGACGTAATACTTGAAGGATGCTGAACAAAAACATTTCGCCAAAGTTCAGTGGAGTTTTAACTCAAAACTAATTAATGGGAATAACTGCAAAAGAAGGATATGTTAGTGACTTTTACATCGCTGCATAAGTATCGCAAATGTTGTACAAGCTTTCAATGTATTTGATGTACATTTTTCGTAGTTGGGAAATTATGAGTCATACAACACTCTATGGAGAATGAATGTAATATTTAACTAGATAGTCTAATAAACAAATTTTAAAAATTTGGGGGAACACAAAAAGGGGATCTAAAGTTAATAAAGTGTTTGAGGTACCTATGTAACGAAGTAAAAATGAAAAATATAGGTCTTTATGTTGGGTGCTTTTCAACTTTCGGCATCCTTTGGCTTTTGAGGAGCAACTTGATTTTTGTGCCTCACGCGGTACATGCGTTCTTCAAGGGAGAATGAAAATCATCAACAGTATGACATGAATCATCAGTGTATTTTGTAGAATATGATGAGGAAAGAAATTAGAGCAAGGAAAATAAAAATGAATAAACTGAGAAGTAAATTTATTTTTCAGGAAGTTAAATACGTATTTAAGGTGGAACCGAACAGGTGCTATAGTTCAAGAGAGGTCTGTGCCTGTGAATATACTTTCTAACGTTTTGAAATTATAGGTAAATGCGTATGCTCAAATTGTACACTGTCTTTATGATATAGAAGGGTTTGCGTACGCAAAATACGCATGCTCGCGTATTTTGCCACTAAGCAGAAGCTTAATTTTAAGATCAGCCAACACGAAAATAAATCTTTTTGTGTTCCGTTACGCGCAAGTGACGCTTATTCAGAGAATAGTTTCCCCACCTTCGCCAGTTTTAAAATGAAGGGTAAAATTCATTCAGTAATTTTCTACGTTTCTCAGGCTATGCCTTAAAGATGCCGACATTCTTTGTGCACTTAATGAAATTCATTATTGAAATGAATAAGAGATAAAGGCAGGTAAAATATTTCACACTATTCCCACTTTGTGCATTATAATCGCTTCAGCTTTCGATTGTTCACTCCATTCATCTTCAGTAGAACCTAAAAACAAAAATAAAGATAAAAATATTGATACCAGGAGCGGAGAGTACCCTTGAAAGCTCCAGTGATTTTAATAAAAGCGCTAATTGTGAATAACGGGAACTGTTAGCATCAGTCTTCATGTCATTATTAATTTTAAAATTACGATTTCCTGCAACGAAAACGATTTGTAAAATTCAGCCCTTCACTAATATTTGTATTCAAATTAGTAAAAAAAAATTGTCCCGCATTTATGATACTTTCCCCATTAAAATTAGACGTGGAAAGAAACGGGCTACGATTGACCACCTGATAGCTCCTCAGTTTTGTACGGTGATGCCACCAGGCCGAACGTGCGGCGCCTCCAGTCAGCTGCCTTCTGCCTTAGGGGAAAAAATCAACGCAAGGCAACGCAAAAAAGCTATGCAAAACCTTCGCACTCTCACTAGTCATTTGTGAATGAACCATTGTTTATGAGAAGAATAAAACCAGGGTCACGACTCTTTACATATCATTTTTGGATTCTTTACCACTGATGGAAAAAATACCAAAAATGGAAACGTTTTGGGATTCTCCCATCATCAGTACGGTCAGAAAAAAATCCATAAAACTATATGAAAATTACGGACATAAGCAGACCAAATGCGATCACACAAACACGACACATTAAAATTATATTAAATTACCATGGGGAATTTACCTGTTGACTACATATAAAGGGCGGGCATTATGTCGAAAAGGTTTTGTAGTGTCTGTAATTTTCATATAATTTTTTATTAATATTTTTCAAACCGTATTGATGATGGGAGAATCTCGAGAAGTTCACATTATTTTTTGTTGTCTTTTATCTGCAGCAAAGAAACCAAAGAAATAATGTTAAGAGTTGCACCCAGGGTTTAATTATTTCTTTTAAGACTACGTTCCAAACAAGTTCAACCATTGTTTATTAATAGAAACTTCATGCGTTTTTCTTGGGCGCTAAGTCTACGTAATGAGTAGTAATCACTCAAATGAAAAGAATGATCTTTGACTATTTAAATTTCATACGTGTTTTTAGAGTTTTTGGCGTCGTACCTAGCGAATAAAATCTTGAGCTTTACTTATTTTTTTCTAAATTCTCTCATTTCTTCGCATTTCCATATGGAATTACCATTGGAATTCTGATCATTTTTTGGTACAGAAAATTTGAGGAGCTTATAAGTACATTAATTCATACATGTACAGAAGGCTGAAGAAAACATGTTCTTATACATTTTAAGTTGTTATAACAACTTAAAACAAGTAACAATTACATTAATACATACATGTACAGAAGGCTGAAGAAAGCATAATTTTTATATATTTTAAGTTCTTATAGCAACTACGAATGAAACCATTACTTGAAGCGCCATTGAGCTTTTAATGTGAAAGTGCTTTGTTCTACTAAACATGTTTTACTAATACAATTTGAATGTTTTTGGAATTCCTTAAAATAACGAAACAAAACAAAAATTTACCAGGAAAATGACCGTCATTCATTGGTCTTTTTCATTACTGAAGAAAGGCAATGTATTCATTTATATTTCGACGCCCCTAGATTTGCAAGCAAGTTACCACGCTATAGAAATCTTTAGTATTTAACATGAGTAATTTTGCATTCTTCATTGAATATACCATATGTTCATCATTCATTCGAGATACTATACATTCTTTATTCTTTCAATATGCTATTCATTTTCCATTTATTCGAAACACTATATATTATTTATTCTTTCAAGATACTATTCATTTTTCACTCTTTCTAGATGCTACACATTCTTCATTCATTCGAGATACTAAATGTAAGGTTTTCAGTTTCATTCATAACGTAAGTCTTGAGGGTACACAAGAGATAAAACATTAACCAGAAGTGACCTGAAGCCTTCCATTTGTGCTCGCTTTCCGAACTGAAAGCCTTTGATTGGTTCTCAGAAACGACACTCAGACTCCATTCAGCTGTGTATAAAAACAAGTTTTTTCTTAAACACTCCACGGGAATTTTATGACTCGCGAGCGAAAGGTCTGAAGGTATATTTTCTTCCTTAATATTCAGCAACCATCGAGGGCTATGCACCCTCGAAGTGGGAGCTGTTGATTTGGGACTCTGGAGATCGATTGAAAATCTGTTACTTTTATTGTCCAGGTATTTTGCAGTGTGAAACGTCTGCCGTTTGAGAAGCTGTCCCCACCTTCTCCCCCAATTGCTCTTACATGGAAACGAATGTCGTGCATGTATTTTTTATTCGAGGTGATTTATCCCTCTCAGCGACGTCGAAAATTTCTCCACAGGTTGAAAAAATGAACAATTTTAATGGATTTCAAGCGTGATTCTTGGTGGCTTGTTCGAGAAACGTGTAATACCTGCTGACGTGGGCCTGTGGACTTACTTTGCTCTTGAAATGCGTTCGAAATGCGTTCATTTTTATGCTCAGAATTTAAGAGTCAGGTTACGAATATCCGTCACAAGTGTTACGAGTTTTCACACATAGACAAGTCTGAGAAGAATGCGCTGCCCAATATAGCGCATCAATGCTGAGCGTTTATTCGTCGACCATATATGCCAATACAGGAGTTTCAAGGTGTAAGGAATTATACGTAATTTTTTTTTAAATTAGAAAACTCTACTTCAAAAGAAGGAAGACGATCGGTGATTGATCAAAGTTATTATACTTGAATAGTACTTTTACGAAACAACTAATATGAAACATGACATTGCAATCCATTCACATTGTGCAGGTCATCGGTTCCTTATACTTATCTTTCATTTTTTTTCTTAGGTTGTTTCCATATTCATGGCTTTATAAATTTATCGAACCTTGCTAAAAAGTTATCCACGATCGTGTTTCACTGTTGGGTTGCATAGCACTTCTCATTGGCTATTCCTTGCGTCTTCCGAATATAACGAGCGGAGTTACGACCAAATAATTCAATCTTGGTTTCGTCAGAGTAAAAAACAGTCTTTCAAATGTATCTACTTTTTCCGAGTGTTCTTTTTCGAAGCTTAGATGACTTACAACGGGTTTTACTGCGTAGCGTGGGAGTTTTACGGAGGGTGAAAAATTTGATTCCATTGCTGTGAAGTTCTCTAAAGATGGTTCTTTCACTCACTTCTGCCCCAGAGACTTCCAGACTAGTTTTTAATTTTTTTCGACTCATCATGGACCTATTTTTCGTTTACTTCATAAAAATGAAAAGAGATCGAAGATCAATCTTCCGTAGATCACGTGACCTTGGTAAGGTCAGAGTTGAGGCCTACGAGTATTCGTTAAACTTACGAAAAATTGGACCTACGGTAGAGTAGGGCGCAGTAATCTTTATATAAATTTTTCTGTAAAATATTCTGTGAGAATAGAGTTGAACTATTCGCTTCCGTAATATTCTGAGACTTCTTGACTTTCGGTACGACGTCCAATGACCGGTGACTCAGCGTGTAAGCCCATGCTAAATCCATGATAAATCCCTGCTAATTCCATGCTAAATGCATGCTAAATCCTTGCTAAATCCATGCCGAACTAAGTTGCTATTTTTTTCGAAACATCTAGGTTGTTGTACAGGTAATTCAGATACGACGAAACCCGGAAGAATAAATTAATTGTCGTGTGAGAGTTATTTCACAGATATGGTTGAAAACTTGGGCCACAAGTCAAAAATGGTTCAAGTGAGCGTGAATCCGTTCACTTGTAAAGTTATAAACTTAGTTTTTCGTTTCTCTTTGATTACTAGAATTTGTGTTCTGTTGAAGTTTTAAGTCTGTTGGCTAGCTAACGATTTAATTAGAAATTAATTTTAAAGTGAGCAGCTGCTTGCATTCCTCTCATGTAAGTATCATAGTAGAAATAGAGTGAATTGGAGAGAAATTTGAAAGTTTGTATGAGCATTCTGTCTTAAATATACTTTCAAACAATGAACTGAAAGTATATTTAAGACAGGTCTTTAATTACCGATTAAATTGTCAATGACCGAAAAGTCTCTTCATGTACTTTTAGACCGAAGTACTCGGCCCGATAGAGAATTGTTAAGTTATACCTACGTATACTTTTATTTCTTGCTTATTTGGCGAAAAGTATCCCTCTCATGCCACTGTACCTATTATACAGCGGGGTGTGCGAAACTATTCGATGCAAAATACGTACGTGCAAGTTAGATTCAGTGTCAAATTATGATAGCATAAGTCTCAACAGTAACATCTGCTGATTCAATGCGCAAATGCAATACATAATATCGGTTAAATTTACTAGGAGCCTCATGTTTATGTTTTTGAATTGTCTATAGCAACAAAATTTTTGAGTTGTCTATAGCAACAAAAAACCATTTTGTTTGTGTATCAGAAGAGTGAGCAATTCCTTGAAAAGTTATGTATTTTTACATGAGTCGGGCAACGTTTTACCTAAAACAAACTTATATCTTAAATATCAGTGTTTTTACAGAGGTTGTATTAGCAACAACTTAACTACAGCAAACTTATATCCTGAAGGTGGTGTTGTCACATTGGGTAGTAACATTTTAGCTATAACAAACTTGTAACTTAAAGGTTGTGTTTTGCATTGGCTGACAACCTTTCAGCTACGGTAAACTTATATCCGAAAACTAGCGTTTTTACATCTATTGAAGCATAGGAGTCTTAAACTTGAAAACTAGAATTTTTACATATATTGAAGCATAGGAAACTTAAGCCAGAAAGCTACAGTTTTTGTCGACATCGACTGATCTCTTCGGTCAATGGGACTAAGCAACTACGTCATTCTCTGACATTTTCTTTGCCATTTCACTGCAGTGGCATTTTATAAATACCATCTATATTTCTTGTTGACATAAGCTGAATTTAAGCGTAGCTTTCAAAGGATAAAGCAGATCTGCCTCTCAGAGCTGTCAGTAAATTATTTTGGAAGCAATGATTCTCAAATTTCAGAGGCAGACGCTTTCACCGAAAGCCACTTGAGCTCAGCACTGCAAACGGATTTAATGTCGTTTTTAAGGGACTGTGTCAAGCCAGCCAGCACCTCGCACGCTCGCTTGAAATACAGCTTCATGTTGTGACCGTATTGCAGTCACATTGATATGTCATAATAATAGATTGGCACGGAAAACGAAATTTTGTCGTGAAAGTTTTGAGATTGGCGTCGAGTTGAGTTGAGGCTGAGTTAAAAACAAGCTGAGGCATGGCTGCGGCATGGCTACGTCATGGGTAAGGCATGGCTAAGGCATGGCTAAGGCATGGCTGCGGCATGGCTGCGGCATGGCTAAGGCATGGCTAAGGCATGGCTAAGGCATGG
>VOMN01118333.1:0-20205 GCA_014899125.1 Orchestia grillus | reverse complement strand
TTGAGGGGAAATTATAGTCCCCCAACATAATGAGCGTCGGAAAGCAGGCTATCAACTCCTCTATATTGTCCGTAATGCAAGAGAGCACAGGTTCAAAGTTTCGCATTTTACACGAGAGGAGTCTGTAGATTAAGACGAGGGCAAGTCTCAGGTGATTGAGATCAAGTACTAAGTATTTCATATATTATAAGTAATAAAAACGGTAAGAAAAAAAAATCTTTGGAACGAAAGATCATTGATAATATCTCAGTTAATTGGTTCTACGAGTGTAACACGGTAATAGCGAATCTTCTGTCTCTGTTCATACTATATGTTCACAGCAAGCTTGTCACGTCAAATGAGAATCTCATCATGACCTGAATTTGACAGTTCATCCAGGCAAAGTAGGCATCTTAAGATGAACGAGGCGACCAGGTGCGTACTCAACAGCCTAATTATGGGCCGCAAGCTACAAGAATTTCTGCAGAATTTGTTCAGATTCTTGTCTGTCCTTATACTTTCCCAGCATCTCTATAAGAGCAATATGTATAAATGTTTTTCACTCGAATCCGGCATATCGCAATGTATTCGAGTATTAAATGAGTAACAAAATGCTCTCAAACATGTGACCATGCATTTCCACGATCCACTGCTTTTACTTTTCCAGGAATTTTGTTTAGGGAATGAGCATTCATTGATCTTTCTTATGCCAGTGTTGGATTATTTTCATCATAAATGGAGGGAATATTCAAACTGGAGAAATGCTCGTTATGTATGATGGGATCTTCCAACTGTAAATAGGGGTGACACACGTATAATTCACGTGACACATTCGTGAGAACGCAGCAAAATCTTTCTCAATATGAAGCTGTTTAACATGACCGAATGCTTCTGTTGCTTGATTAAATAATACTGTTCCTGCGTTCTCACAAATGTGTCAAGTCGTAGTAACAATTGCGACATCTGAAATGGTATAATCATTATTTTTTCCGTCCTGGGTTCTTTAATATCATCAGACACTTGATGCAGACTCACTGCGATATCTACCCCGTGTGCCCGAACGTCTTCAACGAAAACGGTAATCATCAAAAGAAATTTTTGCTTTTTCATGGTAATTCAACAACACATTCAAGTAAAATCCCTCGTAAAAAGTTCTGGACATGTTACTCAGTTGTCCAAAAAATACTATATTCATCAGATGACGATCAAAATAATTCCACACTTTTTCGTTCACCGCAGAATACATAGAAAAAAAATTATTTATTTGAGAGAATAGAGTAAAATATTTTCTGATAACTTCTTGAGTTTGAAACTGGCCAACATTTACTCTAGGTAAATCAATAAGCTATCCACTAAATGGCAAAAACCATTACTGATTTCCAGACCCTTTCCCCTTTCCTGACCATTATTGATTAAAATAAAGTAAATTGTCCGCCTAATCATGAGTGAATTTGGTTTTCTGAGAAAGGTTTACAGTCCGTACTTTCTGAGCACGATCGGCCAAAGAGAATTCCTCAACATTGGTCTTATTTTCAGTGAGGTGAATATTTACAATATATTTTTCATAATACGTCACAGTTTAGAGCTCACCTCGTCAGGGCCGCCCACCAAGGCGCCGTACAAAATGTGAGGGTTGGGGTCAGGAGAGTTGCCGTATTCCCAGCCGCATGGCGTGCCGAGGTCGGGGCACGAGCTGCGGAGAGGAACAACAGGTCAAATCTCGGGTCCCAAATTCGATGGAAACCTTCGCACTGATGTGTTTTACCTAAAAATTCATATATATACAGTACATCCATACATGGAATTTTTGGAAATTTTAATCAGGGTTCACTCGTGGAGAATTCTGGTTACACTGTGAATCGAGTCGGTATTTAGATTTATTTCAAAGCAAATGCAGAAGTTTTATTTCGAAATATTTACAGAGAGGTTCGTTAATTAATTTTAATCTGAAGTTTTTTCGCTTCTAACATGTTCATTTCATCGCCGGAGCCTGCATTTCACATTCGGAAAACAAAATTTACTGGTTGTTGATGGTGCGAACGTACTACCACATTAGGTAATATACTCGAAAGGCAATTATTCTTAAATTAAAATAGTAAGTTTATTTGAGCACAGATGCCAAACTTTCAGGGTTTCTTTCAATTTTGAAAAGAAAGTTAACATGTTCTTAAAGAATTCCTAATCTTCTCATGAAAAATATTCAAAAACAAAGCTTAATAGTTTACCTTTGACACCTTTGCATATCGTATCTAGGATTGAAAATAATGGTAAACTAATTAGCAAATATATAACAGTTATGTAGAAAAGCACTCAGTCACTGGCGTACTCAGAGCTGGGGGCAACTGCGATAGCTCTGCCTATTGAGTGCCTATATTCTTTCAAGGGCAGCATCTTAGGCTGAATCATTTTCATTTCGAGCAATACCATTTAATTAAACTCCAATCCGTAGTATACAAACGTTGGATAAAGAATTATTTTTCTTCAAAATAAATTGGAAGCCATTAAGTCCTAGTGAAGCTTACGATATCGTTCGTGAGAATGGTAATTCAGATGTGTAACTAGAGCTGCAAAAAGTATACATAGGGTGACACCAGCTTCTGATGTGCGCGAAAAATATTCCAGTAACCAACAAGAATCCAATTCTGGGTGAAATAACGATAATTATCCACTGATTTCACTTAATATGAAAAACTACTAATCGATCAATGACGGCGAGGAGATGCAACTCACGCAGCCCTGTGATGGCAATGGGTGGGCGGGTTGTTCCCCATACCGACGACATAAGAGCTGCTGCGAGGGTTAGTTCCCAAAACGTAGTTCACTTGGCGCTCCCCAAACTCAATGTTCTGAGAGGAATCGAGGCCAAGCTCAGCTGCCTGAAAACAACGATAAACTTTTAACGATATATTAATATGCTCGTACCTACGTACGTACCATTCCGTCACTCTTCGCCACTTTGCAAGTGAGATTTCAGGTCTCGAGCGAAGTATCCTGTATACGGGTTGCATGTTTTACCAAAAAAAAGCCAGTCTTCGCGGCATTCAGTTTGCCTTATAGAATTTAGACTACTCGTATCATCGGGAAGAAAAGTGCTTCCAAGACCTGACTATCTCTGCCCTGAACATTTAACCTGTGTCCAACACTTGAGAGGACCACTTCTCATGGCCTGGTTTATCTAAACTTTGTTTATCTAAATCTGTGTGAAATTTTCACGGGTCCTGCTAGCACTTATTATTGTCATAAATACATTCACAATATTTCAAAACTATACTTGGATACCGGCTTCATATTGCTAGGTACAAAACTTTAACAATGTGACTTTGAACTCAATGTGTTCTGCTCCGACAGTAAATATGTAAAAACGGGTCTGTCGTTAATAAATATTGCCATAAATTATATTGTGCGCTCTTAGAGTGAGTGGTGAAATAGCTGAACGCTGTTAAATTGTGATCTCTTCAATGGTCGATGCAATAATTTTTACAACAATTGAGCTGTTAGCTGTAGTTCTACGTAGGACATTCAAGTGGCTCAATATTTTCAAAAATGAATCATCTGAAAATAAATTATAATTACTTTGAGCATAGTCATTAGTTTGATGCGTACTAACATAGCAGAAACATGGGCCATGTAACGAACGGATCTTTTATACGTGCTATTTAGATATGCTTTATTCTATTACACTAATTAAACTAAAATGGCTCAATTGAAGCACAATTCAACTATCTTTCAACTAAACTCGATCATTTTTCCCCAAACTGTTAATATGTAAAGAAACTAGATTCGACTGATTAATCAAGAACATTCCATTTTCTCTATCAATTGCACGCTCTGCCTCACATTTAAACTATCCGGGCTTACAGCCTTTGATAACTCATATTTAATCTTCCTTTGTATGCGTACATCTCTGTTTGCTATTACATACTCATCCGATTCGGTGAATAGAATCTGCAATCGTTCCTACGAGGAAGACACTATATGCATACGCGTATAATCATTATAAAGCTACAGTTCGAGATCATACACACTTCCCTTCACTCCTTTTAGCACAAAAGTAGTAAGTAAAACTACTTATTTGACCATGCCAAATTTCATTTGTACATGATATTGAACAATTTCAAATGGCAACATTACAAATCAATACGCTCTTAAACAATTTTCCATTTTACTTTAAAGCTCGCATGTAATGCACAAGGAGCCGGGAACAGCCAGTCATCCCAGCAAAATATATACTCATCAACCTCGCTCCTCATCCTAACTTATCAAGAAAAGTGTTTTCACAAGCTAATACGCTGCTGCAAATTCCATTCCTTGAAATATGCGCAACCCTTCTACTGCTATCTCACAAAAACGGAAATAACATTTTTTTTTAATTCAGCGGCAAGCTAGTCCGCAAACTGCTCGGGTGTATTTTATTCCATGAATTCATACACGTGAGTATTGAACGAAACATTCTCGTCAAGTTAGACTGACTTAACAAACACAATTCGTATTATCATAAGAATCCATATTTTTGGCGTTACTCTTTTAGACACTGACGAGTGCAGTCATACTAGGATGGTACATTACAGAATGCTCTTTATTGATCTGACTCATTCGTTCGATTGCCAAATGCAAAATAAAATAAATAAACGACAAAAGTTGTTTACATTCCAAATGCATGTGAAACGCAAATTTATTTGTTTTGTTTCAGGCTTAAAATAAATGTGTTCATTCTTTATTTCATTTCACTTTTTTTAAGCAAACAAATTTGTCAGCTCATTTTGCCACATCCAGTATTTGTTTACAGTACGTCTTTTTCATAATACGTTCCTATCATTTACGACTTTTGCACTTTGGCACTCTTTGATTTTTCGTAAGTAAGTTAACGATGCAATTTTTTACTGAATACGGATTTCCAGAACAAATTTGATATGGTGTATATTAGTTTCCTCTATTATTAACAGTCTCATATACATATTCCAGTCAGTACAGACACTTGCATAATATTTACGAGAAAGAGTATTTGTACATGCCATTTCATTATTTAACGATGCTTTGGAATGAATTAAACATATGTCCGTTGCCTAATTTTGTTGCCGATAGCTTATCGTCAGCATACTTCAAGGTTGGATTCGATTTCTAATCTTTGCTCCCGAAATAGAACAATGAATATCTTTTACATTTACCCAAAACAAATATCCACTTGAAAGTCCTTTATTACTCACAAGCGCTTCATGCTCACCCTGAAAGCAATGAAGGCATGGTTGAGTGCGTATCGAAGAGAACCCCAGTGTTGGAAATAGTGGAGGCCGCCTGGGGTGGTCTGGGAATTTCTCAGGTATTGTATATTTGACTGAAGATCGTTAGCGTAGTTGCCACCGAGGAGTTCAGCGAACAAGGCCTGGAAGATACGAGTAAGAATTATATTGTAAAGTTATTTTTCACAAGTATGCTAGAAAATAAACCTAAAAGTTATGGCAAAATATTTCAACATAATACAGTTGGAAGTTATTACTCACAATGCAGCCAGACGCCTTGTTCTCCCAGCTGAAGCTCGCCCCGCTCGCGATATTAAACTCGGAGTACAGCTGCTCTGCGACGGCTCGGTAGGAATCGTCACCAGTCGCTCGGTACAGCCAAATGGCGCCCCAAGTCAGTTCGTCACCGTACCCAAACGATCTGTTAATATCACTTATAGATTAGCTGAGACAAGTGAAAGAGTTCGGAATTAGGATTAATTTACACGATCGAAAATTTCTTACCCTTATCTTAATGATGTTGAAAATTTCACTGTATTTTAGATAATGGTAAAAAGGAGGCGTTAGAATAATTACAATTAACAATTACCTGTTACTAGTCAGAATTTCATAAATGATGCATTATTTCTGATCTGCGCTCATATTAGTTTAACATAAGCGAATAATGTTTTGACAACAATCACTAACAGAATTTGATGCAGTGGCACTGCATTACTTGAGCATTTTTTGAGCTAGTGTGAGTTATGGAACCCTGCACTAGTTCCGCGGTGGCGCCGACGTCCCGTACGTATTAAGTAAAATTTTGTGCCACTGTTGGCATCTAGCACCGCTGTTTGCACTGCCTTGGTGAACTCCATCATGCAGCATAAAACTGCGGTTTCCGGTGACCGACCCTCATTTCGTAGCTAATTTGAACAACGTAATCTTCAGATCGTATTTTGCTAGCTAAAACTATTGGAGAGCCCATTTGATAATCCATCGAGACTAATTTTTAAAGAAGTGATTTAGCAGCTTCTAATATTCTTCGTTGGCTACCTTAACACTCTGAAAATGCTGAAAAGGCGATTTCTTCCCAAAATGAAGCTTTTTAACATGCCTGAATGCTTCTGTTTCTTGATTAAATAGTACTTTTTCAGAGTTCTCATGAATAAGTCGCATTATAGTATCATTGGCGGGGCCTCAAATGGTATAAATACAGTTAGTTAGCGAGGATAGTACAAAACAATCGAACACAATCGCATAACAAGCATTACTTATATAGTGATGCAAATAAGCATACAGTCGATTAAAAGACCATTATCGAATTCAAGAACGCTGCACTCTCTAAACGTCTCTCTCGGTAACAAATGAACAGCAAAACTTAAAGACGTTAGAAATTCTCACACGTAGAAATCGGTGGCTTGGGGAAGAGAGTTGGTGTAAATTTCCCTGTAGTTGTTAGCAAAATCGAAGAGTTCCTTTGCTGCGTTCAGAAGGGTTGCTGAGTAGCCAGCGTCGCTGTTCTGTAAACAAAGTATGTTACTTCGCTTAGATACCAAGCTGTGAGTGAAGTTGTCTATATTCCATTTTAATACCAATTCTCAAGTATTTTATCGTATCTTGGTACTGGGATCTTCATGAAGAGTAGGTTCTGCGTTGAAAATTTATACTATGGCCTGATAAGCGCTTCAATTTTGTGACAAATATATATAGCAGAAAAATCATCTTGAAACAACTGGATTAGTAGGTGCAGAGCATCTGTGAAAAAAAAGGATGCTGATACTTCAACCGTGCACTATAACAATAGAAGTTGTATAAAATCACGAAGTCAGCTCATGTACTGATATTATAACAGTTCCTGAAGTACATTTTTTGTGTGATGCATAATCATATCACCACTGTCCTTCATTCTCTGTCACTGTTTCCTTACCTTGAATACGATGGAGGCAGCAGCGAGACCTGCTGCAGACTCAGCTGCAACTTCCGAACCTGTGCGTATAGTTGATTGCACGCTATTCATTTACGACGTAATGCATGTTATTAACCTTATGTGATACTAGAAAGTTTTACAGACGTATTAGCGTTTTCTTTCTCCAGGGGTACAAATGATTGAGCTGCATTCAAACTTCTAAATAAATTTAGATTTTGAATATAAATTCAAAAGATTTCGTTCATTAAGAATACTCATAGAAGTGTGATACTCTGATCTTATCATCTAGTACCTAATGTTAATTTGAACTTCAATATGTTATACGTTAAGTTAAAATTTTCAAAGTACCATGATTATACCTTAAATTTGACTGTTTCTGCTGTAAAGTATCTTGGTTAGTACTAATACGGGTAGGCAAAATGAGTAAATTCGTTTTTAAATTAAATTGAAAATTATGTTTCGTGGCTATGTATATTCTTGTGCTCTATAACGTCATGCCCAATGCCCGTTAACTACCCTTCAAGAATTGGGATTATTGGGCAACACATCATGTGAATAAGCAATACAAAATATTAGAATCATAGTTATTCTTTTTAGAATAATTTTTCAGGTCGATAATGATCTTCTCAGCCTAATTTCACAATAGCTGAAATAAGAAAGATGCAAAGGTGCAAAGGTCGAGAGTTGTTAGGGTCTGTAAGATTCATCAAATTTTGTTGCAGTAGTTCGAACAGGATACAGCCATCGAGACACAGAGTCAAACATTGCCTCGTTTTAAGGAGCTTCATAGAATTTCAGGTATTGCTCATTCCCCTAGAGCTCTCTAGTAGCTTTGGTAGCCTCAACACTTCGACTGAATAAAAAAAGGAAGGGCGTTGAAAATTTATTTGATAGACTTGCTTTATAATAGTAAAAGTTTCAATTTTTCGAAATATAGAAATTCCGAATGTTGGAAAATAATTACACCGAATTACTTAAAATTTAAAAAGCACGAAATTCTCTTCCAAATAAGGTAGAATATTGTTCAAATGTTTTCTTTCCTGGGTAAATTTTGATTTTTAACAACTTTTTAACTTGATTTTATCACTCAATTCATTACTTACCGGGAGCATTCTGATCCAGTTTGAACGAAGGCCTTGCCATAGTCATGTCTTCAGGGCGACCCCACAAGGCATGATCGACGTCGCCGTCTCCGACCTGATGACAAATATGAGTACGTAAGAAAAAACCTCAGTTTTTCCAGCAGCCAACATCCGGTGCAGGTCGTCCCCGGAAAGTTTTCCATGTACGGGAGGCCGGGATATTATTTTTTTGGAACTGAAATATTTTACAACCTCTAGTTCATTCAGCGCTTTTACGATGAGGTTCTTTATAGTTACTTGATCTGTAAAATAATATCAACAGTGTATTATTAGAGCAGAAAAATCGCGCAGTGATTTTAGACTTCATTAAAAGTAATAATACATAAATATCAATCAAAATTTTGTTTTGGTTATAGACATTTCATTTTTGATATCAGGTGAATCTCAGTAAAGCAAGGTTCTTATTTTTAATAGGAAAGGAGACTTTCACAGCAGAAAAGTCTGCCCTTATTTGAGATTTAAGACCCTTTTTGAACCCCTTTTAGCTGTAAATATTGTTTATATTTTATGACTCATTATGAACTTATTGTGACTTTGTTTCACATCTTTCTTCAGTGTATAAATCATCAAATTATTTATCAGAAATTTTACCTTTTGAAATCTTCGTCGTTCGAGTGATTATGCACTGAATTTGTCCAACAACAAACCTTAATCCGATTGCAAAATATCGCAGCATTTAGGATTACAGATGGTTGACCTTTAAGTCTTTTTTACATATTACATTGCTCCAAGTTAGGGATGTCAGCGGGTGTTATAATTCATACCTGGGCCCAGATGGTGTTGGGAGCAGTATGGGCCTTCAAAATGAAATCAGTAGCCCACCGGATGGTTTTTTCACCGTAACTCGTTTGTCCTAGGGATGAAAATCGTGTAAGCAAGGATGAGATTGGTGATACTTGACGATTAAAAAAATGCTATAAATTTCATTGTATTCCGATAAAAATGAAAAATTACTATTTAAAGAGCAGCTTACATAATTTTAAATACAACTTACCAGACTGGGTGAAAGCATCTCCGTAGGCGATCATGGCCCATGACAAAAATGTGACCGTGTAAGCGAGAGGCAAACCAAACTTGACCAGGTCGCCGGCTGTAGGTCACAAAAAATCGAAACTTTTCATTATATGTAATGTAAATATAAATACCTCTTTAATCACATAAAATGTAAATAAACGGTAATTTTCAACCTAATCCATAAAAAAATTTTATAACCAATTTTATTTTTCACAGAAGTATTCGAAAATTATTGAAAATGTCGTAAATAGAGACGTTTTAAAACTAAAATAGTTGATTAAGTTACATATATATATATATATATATATGTATGTATCATTATGCTTCTTGATTAGCCACATTATTGGGTACTTTGTCATAAACATGGAGCGAACTAGGCGAGTAAAGTGTGAAACGAAACGAGAACATCATTACTTGACGGTCTGGGGAATTAAATTCGTAGGCTAAGGATTGAGTACTCACGGCCTGGCTCTTTAAAACATCGTGTGCCTTTAGGTCTGATGTATGAAAAATACCCTAGTGTAAGTGATAAAATTGACGATATCGAATGAGCAAAAAAGGAAAAGAAATTTCGTGACAAATCATTGATTAATTGTGAGAGATTCTGTAGTTAGCATTAACTAATGCACTTGTAACTGAAATTTTGAAAAGAAATGGCTCCCTTGCTTGACTCTGAACTCTAAAGTTGGGAGTTTGATTTTGAAAAAGTATTGGCTATAATGCCGTCTAGATTAAACTAATAATAATAAGTAGGGATTGTGAATTTCAATGCTCCCACTGAGCTCGAAACGAACAGAATAAGGTGAAGATCTATTTGGTTAACACGAATATATTGAGATAAATATTATAGCGGGATGCATCTGCATGGCCGCTTGAAGGCGAAGCGAAAGTAAAACTGAAATTTACTTCAAACAAATTAAAACTAGCTTAATCTGGAAGCTGAAGTTTCACGGTTCAGTTCAGCTCATACCATTTATCTGAAGACCTCGTCTGCGAAAAAGTTTATCGGTCATACCAAACTAGCTGCACTTGCACCTCGCTTGTGTAACGAATCATGACCACTTTTTAGGCTGAATTAACATAAGTCCAGAAATATCAGAAGCGATTTGCTATCGTTCCTTATGAGATCTTGGTAAAACAAAAGTGACATATTTTTTTAATTTACGTAGTTTGAAGACTAAACAAAGACTCGGGACAAACTAGAAATCTATCAGGTGAGTCTGAATTAGAGTAAAAATACAAATGCATTAGTTTTGATTACCTGAGTATGTAGGGTCGGACAAGGAAAATACAATGGGAAAAGAATTTACAAACCCTGTATAGTTCAAAAAGTTTTTAAATTAAGATCTTCCGTAGTCATGGGTAGGAGAAATTATGAGTTATAAGGTTCCCTAGCATGGAGCTGCATTGACTTTTGCCGGACACGCAAAGGAACTTCACTCAGTAGCGAAAAGTGTTTTGAGGCTAACTTCTAGGTTCTTATTAGACAACTAAAAGCAATTTCAATCTCATCAATATTTTTTTTTTCAGCGCACTAACCAGCTGTATTACACATTGCATTGAAATTGAATTAAAAGTAACAGTTTTTTTAACTTTACGTGAGCCGTTAGTTCAATCAGAAGCTTTACTAAACGATGCATAATGCACTCCTTCTAATTATGTTTTTCATTACCTCCCCATTTATTGATGGAGTTAAACAATTTTAATTCCGCTATGCCGTAATCACAAAACTTTTAAACGTACTCATTTATGGGAAGAACTGAACAAAATAAACCTTACAATGGATCAACAATAATATTTTGAAGTTTCAAAGCTAATACTTTATTAACGGCAAAATTGCGTGTGTATAACTCAAATGATTCATATTTTGATCGAATCTTTGGAAAGTAACCATGCTTGTGAAATTCCACCACACTCTTTCAGATTTATTTATCGACACTACTGATTTATTCATCATAAACATGAACTATTTTATTCCTTATTGGAACGCTTCTGTAATCTAGCACTGGGTCCTTGCTTAGCTTGTGAAGATATCCGCAGAAAATCTTTAAATAATTTCATTATTCTTGTTATACGCACCGATAGTTTAGTTTCCATCCCATGACACTGATATGAGCTATTTGGATTGCAGGAAGAAAATCCCCTCAGAGCTAGGTCAAAACTTATACATTTTTTTCTTTGCAGCTCGTAAATATTTGTTTAGAAAAAACATGATGTATAGACCCTTTGGGAATTTCTCACCGTCGTAGTATCCTCCTTCTAAGTCGACACCGTTGTCGGATCCATCATTCAAAGCAGAATCCCCTCGCCACTCGACCCTCTGGTCAGAGGGCAGATATCCCGAGCGGTTGGCTTCATAAAACACCAGCGCTTGACAGAGGAGCTGCAAATGCCAGATGGAGCATTAACTTTACCGTTTCAGTAATAGAATCTCTCGAATAAATTGATGCATTGTGCAACAGCAATCCACTAAGTACTAAAATGTGATGGCCCCAATTTTTGTACATAGTTGGAATTAGAGAATTAATCGTACTTTGTATCAACTGGGGACGTGAGGTATGACTGGTGTACAACCAGGATGAAGATCTCAGAGTGAAAAATCACAATTTTTTCCTTGTATTTTATGCGTTTTTAAGCAAGTGAAAAATATTTTTGTCCTGAATTATTTACATGAATGGTTGTTATATATCACTTAGAATTTAATAATATGTACCTTCACAAAAAGCTTGATGAACAATTTTTTCTAAACAAACGTTTTTTGTTATAAATTTCGAAGTCATCGATGTGGAGTGAACGAAGTTTTTGCACGTTTACCAGTAAGATAAGAAACATTTGGCAAAATTGCAGTCTGTTCGCAATTACGTACGTAAAAATATTTGACGTGAA
Source organism: Orchestia grillus (assembly GCA_014899125.1). Classification (NCBI taxonomy): domain Eukaryota; kingdom Metazoa; phylum Arthropoda; class Malacostraca; order Amphipoda; family Talitridae; genus Orchestia; species Orchestia grillus. Next base: position 8,038 of record VOMN01118333.1, on the reverse strand, counting down.
GCAAAAGCTTTGAAAATTTTGGCTTCACTTTATGCACTTTTTAAGGATGCACTTTACTTATTTTTAATTACGAAGTTACGTCATGTTGAAATGCTTTTATCACTAACAGAAAGAATTAATGAAAGTTGGCTGAGTAAGAGATACCCCTGAACGTTCAACATGTGTTTAAATTCAGTACATTGAGCTCGATGATCTGGTAAAAACACGAATACAACATTCTCGACGAAGAGTTAACTTCATCAAATGCCAACCTATACCCAAAAACCGTCACGTCTCGACAAACTTTACCTCCTGGTAGTCATAAGGAGACCCTCCGTGCGAGCCGCAGTAGCCAACCGCATCCGATCGGCTACAGCCTGGAACCGAAAATAAGTTCATGACTTCATGAGATTGTATTTAACGTGATTTGAACAATTTTTCCCCATTGAAGACATTTCTAGAGTTATCAGAATGCAATAAGATAATCTACAGAGAGCGAGCATGAGATACAAGGGTTTTAAACTTTCCAGTGAAGTATCAAATCAAAATCTTTTATCAAAGTACTTGCTTTGATCTGAGTGGTAATCAATTGCTTTCGATGATTCACAAACTGATTTGATGTTCATTGATTTAATTAATTTAACCTACTTCAACATATGCTTTATCCCTCAATTCAAAATTTGCGTGATTCGATAGTGCAATACTTTAGGTGCCAATTACTTAACATAGTTTGAACCTATTTTTTTCACAAGCATTGCTAAATAAAGGAAATCGATTTTTAAAACATTACAGGTTCTTGAGTATCCTACTCTCATAATGGAGAAATAATACCATCCTTATGGCTACAGATTAAGAAACGACGTAGCACGGATATATAGTGCGGGATTGAAGGTCGTCTCCTCAGTATTAGTATCATTGAAAAGTTAAAGCGAAAAGGGGGTAAGGCTCATTGTCTCCCAAATCTTAAAAATTTCAGGTTCGATACTCTACATCAAGTCCAAGTGAAGCAAAACAGGTAGTAATTGAAGCACATACAACTCCTCCAATGATGTCATATGTTGCATTTCGTATCATTCCCTTGTTTTTTATGTATAATCTTTGTTTGGGTTGCAGGAAATCGGAAAATACACTATTGTCGGAATGTGATCAATGCGTCTACATTTATTCGCATATAATATGAGAAATAAAATATTTTTAAATCAAATTCCTTTGAATACGTATTCTCAAACGTATTTTTGCATATGTATGTAGTTCGTGATGCGAATTTCGAAGGTGAACTTTTGGTTTCCTGTCAGGATTAACTGATATTCAGTGATACCTGCATTTGAACGTACGCATTTACCACACTTGTTGATAATTTATTTCACTGGCTGAACTGCGCACGCTACATCTACTAACTTTCATGAACCCGTCTTGTTACAGAGACTTACGACACCAAAAAAGAATGACCGATTAAATTCATGCACGCTATTTGTACTAATACTTTTATTTTTAATAAACACTTATTTTACCCCTAATGAATGAGTTGTTTTTGTGTTAAAATATATAATCACATCTAGTGGCAGGACAAGTTGCTATTGGCATGCACTTGCTTGAAAATAATTTTAGCATCCAATAACACATAATTACGCACTCATGTGTACATTTCATTCAGCAGTGAATATTCCTATTCATAACCTCTCTTGATTAATAAACGCGAATAAATAACGAAGCTGTATATATTCTCTTAGGGAGTCATACTTTATTTAGATAATTGAATAAGCTAATTAACATTTTATTTCAATCCCAATTACTCCCTGATGAAATGTTTCTCTACCAATGGTTCTTACAGACGCTCATTGTGAAACGTACTGGACAAATGTTACAGTGAATTTTATAAAAAAGTACGTATACCAATTTTAGAAATTCGAACGGAGTTAAAGCGCAAATTTAGTATCGTACACAAGGAAACTGTGATTGTCAGACTTACATTCGTCAGAGGGCCTATTAATTAGTTAAGCTAGACCCCTTTCTTATTTGTTTTCTGTAATCAAGAATTATTAATTTGGAAGATAAGTCATCAGGACATCATATATTTCTGTCAGTGTACCTCACAGTTGTGCGTTAGATTTTCTAGTACAAAACATCTTGACCACCTTTTCGTGTTTATCCTCAAGTCATCAATTTAGGCATTGCCATCTATTTGAACTACATTGCACAGCATCTGAGTATGCCACTTGACAGTTCTTGGTGAAAATTAAATTAAATCAGAATTTACAAGATTAGGCTTCTGGGTGTGTTGTATAATGAGAGTAGGCGCGTAAATATATCCTGAAAGTATAATAATTTACACAAAGAGCATATATTTATGCATCCTAGGCGTACCCATTTTGGAACAACGGCGTATGCATCCGGTATGCATAGTATGGGGTGTGATATGAAATTAAAAAAATTGAATATCCCTCCCTATTATCATTGAGACGTTAGCCATGTTGGAAATAACATGTCTAAAAAACCCTAAATAAAACCAAAGAAATAATTAATAATCAATTATTCCGAAATCAGTCCATTTAGAGCATGATGCAACAGGGTTTTCACAGTTTAACTGCTGCCTTAACAGCATTAAAAATAAAACGAGAAAGTCGCTTTTAACCCATTAATTATGATCAGTGAGACTACAATACTAAAATGGCGTGTGGAAGTTGCCTCCAAACTTCTAACTGTGATTCCTAATTTTGTGATAGATACAAAAACTTAAACATTAACCCCAAAGATCGAGTGTGTTTGTGCATGCCTCTTAAAATAAAAATTACAGCGCAAAGATGCCTTATTTCACCCTCGATTCTCCCATTCACATGATAAACCGCAAAATGATAACAAAAAGTCGAACTTCCTTGTAACGAATTACATCTATTGCTCGCATTAGAGTTGTAGTACGACTAAAATTCAACGGATTGGTGCCCACTAGTTCTTTAAAATGTATATTAGGGCGGGATTTGATGTTGAAAATTGTACTGAACAAACTTGCGCTACTAGTGAGAGAAAAAGATAATTTATTCCAGAGCGAAATTAATGACCCTCGTAACATATGATATTGTAAGTCTCTTGGCAATGACTAAACAAGAATACAGTACAGCAATAAAAGATACAAACCACATTGAGCATTTCAAATTTGGCAGCCGAGAACCCTCGAGTCTTCGATGGGATAGATAATCGACAAAGCTTATATTATTCTAAGAATTTGTTGAGCACTTCGTAATACTGGGTAAAATCGGAAGTTGATATAAAAAACCCTAAAATGAGATACATAATGCAGAATATGCTGTTAAAGACATAGAATGATTTCGATGAAAGTGAGGCACGTTTTTTAGTAATTCTCATTTTCAAATAATAACAATACAATGCAGTAGTAAAATGTGCAAATCAGTTTGACGCAGCAGACTTTGATTGCTAATATGGGAGCTGATCGTTCTCTGCGATGTGATGACAGAAGTCAAAATTTATGACAAGATATAATTTTGCCAGAGACAAAGAGTAAATGAAATATTTATTCCATAATGCAAAAAAATTGTGTTCTCTTCACGGCAGAATATTTGAAAATATAATAATTTTCTGCCATCTGGAAGCTCAGCTGACCGTCAAAATGACCGATCACGCATTCACTCAACCTACGAGTTTATGAAACAAAACCGGATCACTGTGATAAAAAGTTGTGCTCTTGAAAAATTGCAACTTATTATTGAACACGAAAAGGGAAAAAATTGGTACTAAATAAAATTCATTGAATTGTTTTACAATCGTTTATTTCCTACGGAACTTACACATTGAAAAAAGTCTCATATAAATTAGCGGTTTGAGCGGCCAAGTGGTCAAAATGTCTAGAGAAATTTATTCTTTTCCAGGCTTATAAAAATTTTTAAACCTATTCTAATGAAGATAGCTGAAAAACTACATAGAATAGATATTATAGGAGACGATGAAGAACAAAGAACAAATTTGAGATTAAATCTTAATCGATATTTTTCTCAGGCCGTGTCTTCCTTGATAGCTTTTCGTTTACCACGGAAGCCTCGGGCTCCGGTTTCGCTGCCCCGAATTATCTCTGCCACGACCCCCCGTGTAGGTAACACCCTGCGTCAGGTATTTAACACGCGCCACAGATTATGGCTGAACGTTCAACTTTCACGAGTTAATTCTAACCACGATTCCTCTCGCAACATTTCATAATCACTAGAAAACTTAAATATATACGTGTATCTCACTTAGTATTGAAGGTTCATGAGCGCATCTAAATGAAAAAAGTTAATTTAACAGCTTGCTTCGGTCTTGTCTTATTATTAGCGAAAAACGTCTTTGGTTTTGAGGACGTAAGATCAGTGATTGCATATTGTACATCGAATAGGTCGTCACTGAATAATACAGACGCCTTTATCGAGAAATCAATCTTTGGGTTATTGAAAGAAGCAATTATGGATTTCCAATGACATCATTTCCTTTTGAATTATTATAAACTATTAGTACTATTGAACTACTGTAAAAATCGCTCAACAATTGTTTTATCTTCTTGGCGTTAATCTTACCCAGCATTTAGCAACTAATCATATCAAATAAAAAATTGTGTGTAGAAACTCTTGCTTCACATCCACGTATGATTTTGTTCTATGTTGCCTTCAAGATGTCTTCTTTTTGTTATATATAATTCATATTCAAAAACGAGTGAATGAGATAGTTGCTTTGGGGATAAAATTATTATAGATGTTATCTTTTTAGGAATTTAGGTTATAAACTGTGCACCATAGAGCACTGCGCTATAGCTATAGCCCATGAGAATGTGGAGGAATAAATCTGAAACCTTATTTTGAATCTGTGGAAATTCTGAACTAAATTTCATACAATAAAACAGTCGTTGCTAGTAGATTGCATCGAATTGTTGACGGCCAAGTCACATTGAAATCCTATACATTGAATTGATAATCAAATCGCATGAAATTGCCTGAATATATGAGATGGTAATATGTCATCATGGGATGCTCGAACGATACGCTAAATGAAATAACATAGTTTCGATGTGCTTCAAAATTTCGTTCCAATCTGCGTTCACTTACCCGCCACCAGGAGGACAAGAACGAAGAGTGCCTTGTACTGCATGATTCCGTGTATTGCAACGTCTACGCGGTCATGTGGCGTTATATTTGAGCTTCTGGCCATATGCAGCGGTTCCCACGAATGAGCAGTTGGCCCATATCATAAAAATATCGGGTTGCGAAAACACTAGAAGTTTGTGGAGAAAAACCACGTGCTATTGTGATATAACATGTAAGATCATGCGCAACGAAGATGATGGCCAAACATAGTTAGTGTATATGAAAAGGAAATAGTTTAGTATATTCCTGTAGCATATACTATTTACTCTCCGATTTGTAGTAGCATACTACGAATTGTCTAATAAATTCCATTATTTATGGTTGTACTATGAATAGCAGGAACGTTTCGTGATACAGCTTCATTACCTGTTCCATAAAAGTACATGAATGTGTGAAAAATAAAAACAATACATCGTGATTAAGAATCATTAATTCAGTATTTCAGCTTGAACAGAATGTAATTCACTATTTGAAAGTCATCTATTTAATATTTGTAGGGGATATGAACTTTTGCATCGCTGAAAATGTGTTTATCTAAAACACACATATCTAAGACTCTAAGGTTCTGAAGTCACTGTGATTTGACGATTAATCTAAAACTGTGAAATCTCTATCGTGCTATAGGTCATTGTTCTTTTTAGCTTGAATAAGTATCGCTGACTGAGATGAGCATGCTGAATGAGAATAAGAAGAAACGCTTATTCATAGGTATTCTGTTTTTCAAATGTAGTTGCAGACCAGTTGAATTGATTCAGTTAAATTAGTGAGCCAGAGCTGTCTGATTTAAACCGCATGAATAACGAAGTAGCTTCGATCTTTTTCGAGTTTAATCTAGTTACTGAACTGCTTTAATAGGTCCAACTCATCGCTGCAACTAAAGGTCGTGATGGCCTTATATGATGAGCAAACTCACTCCGTTGAAGAATTTTTATTGTCTGTATGTATTTAAAAAGCGGAGAATTACTTTAACCTTTTCATTTTTATAGTAACTTAACTGTTTCATTTTGCTAATTGTCGTACGACTAACTTCACGTTAGATTTTTTACCATATTAAGTCATGAATCTCACATGCTAGTGTTTACCAGGAGGGATATTTCTCGTCAGCTCTGTCGTGTGTGCCGTACGCCGAGCTTTCCACGAGGTGACTAAGGACTGTTACTTTTCACTGTATTTAATTTGGTTGTATTAACTGAGCAATGACTCTTGGTTGCAGGTGATGATACGTTTCTTTACGCTCATGCTCTGTTTCTTAGAGTTTTGTTACGAAATTATGGATCCTGCTACGCATCATGCTATTCTTTGCCCAAAGATAAGCAACCGACCATCAAACTTTCACTATCATAAAGATAGCTTACGTCGACTGAGAGAGTCAACATCATCTCTAGTCCTTAAATCGGTTCTAAGGTCTTGAAAGCTGTTGTTTATTGCCGATATATTGTGATGTTTCAATTATAACAGATGCATCAACATGTGGTGAAATTAGGAATATGGATTTTGAGGTAATGAACGTTGTATGGGAAACTTGAAAGCGCGCTAAACAATTTTAAATATTTGACGATTAAACTTTCTCACGAATAGAGAGCTTTCGTTCTCGGTCTAGGGTTTCTCGAAGGCAATTATTGTATAGAAAGGCTCTCTTGAGTGGTCTAATGGGTTAACCGAGGAATTTTCAACAAGCTGCACGAACACACATCCATCAGGGAGCTATAGGCAGAACTTTGGACAGTTAGCATGATATGAAGGGTAAAAGGGAATTACAATTTGTTGAACTTGGTTAAACTGGGCGAGACATAGAGGTAGATCTTAGGACAAGTGGACTTAAATTCATCAATCAAGAAGTAAAGCCCGTGGTAGTTAAGAAAGTTGGGATCCTCAAAAGTAGCATAGGGGAGTTGAATTTAAGGCGCTGGGGAAGAAGAGTCTCGCCGCATCGCGGGCTCACCCTTTCGGGCGTGTGCCCTCACCTTAGAACATAATTTGAACTGCTCAAATTCTTGCCGTTCAACCCATTAATACAACTTTGATTGCCCACGAGCAGCTCTACCAAATCATCACAGGAATTTGAGAGGAGCAATAATCAGGACCCAACAAACGTTAACACTGGAGAAGCATAGAGCATCGTCGAGATCAACGGAGAAGCCCCTCGGGGAGGCCAAGTCGGATACATATACTTCAACGTGAGAGAGGAGAACAAGGACTCTGGCTTGCGTCAGAATTGCACGCCGAGTTTGCCGTCAGATTGTCGTTATACAACAACGCAGCAGCTACGCTAGAAGTAACATCATGCCGCCAAAATTTGTCGTCAGAAGGATCGCCGTAACAGCATCACGTCAGCAATTAGGACACATCAGGATAGTGAGCACACGTCAGCGAAAGTGCCCGAGTGACTCACAGTAAATGCGATTCCGAATGTGTTGGAGCTCAAGGTAAATTGTATTGTTTTATTTTATTTTGGACTATTAGAGGTGATGTCGGTGGTATTGATTTTCTGTAACATAACATTGTTTGTAATTTTGCCAGTGAGTTGTTATAGTGCCTGCTTATTCATATCATCAGTGCTTATGTCTCATTTAATTTTTGCTGATCATACAGCCGCGTTCCATCTTCTTTCTGTAATTTCAATTTGATTTTACATGACTTGATTACAATAGTGTGGGTGCTGAATTTGATTTGTGTGTTTTTTATTCCCTTCTTCTTTAGGTTAATAGATGCACTCATATTTGTATGTGAGAGGTGTGAAGCGACCTTCCGATCCTTGACGCTGGTTCGTGTGTGCTGCATAATTTTTCGTAATTCTTTAATTTTTGCAAATTGTCATTAATCAATCATGGACAACCTCTTGAGTCTCCTTAATTTCTATTTCGTCACAGCCACTCATCTTGTGTTGCACGGCGATTTCTTTTACGCAGCATTTTGTTTATTGCTATGTCACGGCC
>VOMN01118327.1:0-18803 GCA_014899125.1 Orchestia grillus | reverse complement strand
CGTCTCTCTCTGTCTCTCCCGTCTCTCTCTGTCTCTCTCTGTCTCTCTCGTCTCTCTCGTCTCTCTGTCTCTCTCGTCTCTCCCGTCTCTCTGTTTCTCTGTCTATTTAGCCATCTAGCTAGTATAATACTAAAAATACTTAAACTCTGGTCGTCTTGCTTGTTTGTGTGCTTGCTTGCTTAAAACCGTGCACACGTTTGTGTGTCGGATCTGAGATATTCGAAATTTATACTCTTCNCGGTTTGCTTATAAGAGTCGAGTTTTTGCGGATAATTTTTAGTTTTCTTGAAGATCTCATTGGTAGATTTTTTTTACATAATTCAAGTTGTACAAAGAACGTTGTAATTGAAAGAGCGTTGTCTTAATAAAAATTTCATTGACCTATTTATTAGCTATTCATGATTTAAATTTTATTTGACCCAACGGGTCACGGGTTGTCTAGTATCTACTATAAGTCTGTTTAAATTTTTACAAATACTAAGAGCAGCCTTATTGAATTACCCTATATTGTACCTTTGGTTCTTTTAGGGTTAATGAATCATAGAAATGAGGCTAAGGAGTTGAGTAGGGCTTGGGTTATAAAAGCCAATGGGCTCTTGCAGTTTCTCTGTTTTCAAAATGGATTTTTTTTGGCCTTACATCATTTAGCATATGTCTCCATACTTTTTCAGTATATGTCATTCTATCCTTTTCGGAATTACTTTTATAAACTTCTAGTATCGAACTTCCTACCCATAATTTCAACAGAGTAATGTTAAGATCTGGAACATTTTTCAACTTCCCATCTCTAAACAGGTTGCTGCAGCTTCGCTTGAATTGGTATCCAAGTCTCGTGCTCTCGAGAAGCGTTTGGAGAAGCTGCACAGCGACATGGCTTTCAAAGTAAGTTTGATTTTTTAATTTTGTACTGTAATGTAGGTATACAAAAATCTAATAACAATGTACATGTGTGTGAACGTCTTATCTCCACATTTTTTTTTTCAATGTATCGTGCATCATCTCGAGAGATGGGGGTGGGTTATTCAATTGTTCTACTCTTTATGAATGAAACTGGACTTGAACGTGTGAGAAAAGAATTATTGGAGCATACATTCAATAATCCAGATTTTGCTAAAATCCTGGTCATGGTCCTGGTGAGGTCAGATATGAATGAGAACTAAGCACTTTAACTTAGTATTTCACAATTTAGATGCGACTTAACATTTTACATGTTAGAAAGTGTCTATATTATATATATCTTTCTTTTTATTATATTTTCCACCTATCACTTCACTTACACTTCACCAACGTTTCACCCCCCCCTCCCTATTTTTCTAGAAGCATGAATTTGTCCAGCACAAAAAAATGAAAAGAACAGGAGATAGAATCCTCCCTTTTCTTCTCTTCAAAAAACTTTTCAAACAAGTTTCTGGTGTTAGTTTCTAAAAATAATCCTATAAATATGGACTCAAATCCATTTTCCTTAAATTTCCCCACATAGATGTAGAATAATTGATGAACAATGTGCTACTTCCTAAATTTTTGTAACTTCAATTGTTTTTGAGTTATAGTTATTTGAAATTGGGCCAACTTTTTTTGAGACACTCTGTATATGGTAAACCAGCTAATGGCATTTAAGTAAAAATAAACGGTATTTAAAAATAAATTCATGGTGTTTAAACTTTTTCAAATTAGGCGTCCACCTATGAAAAAGAAAGTTCCATACAATGAGTTTAACATCAAGGCTGTACCATGTCTTCTAAACTACACTCGGCGAATAATTTGTTAGACTTTTATATTCAAATTTTTATGTTTGATTTTCTTGCCCTAAGAAAAACTAACAAATTTCTAAGTTAACCATGAAAATAAAATGAAGCCAAGCCTAACAGGGTGGAAGAAACTTGAGGTACCAGCTCTTCACTTTTGTTTCCGCTGTGACTTTCGGACATGAAGCAGCTATCTTTAATTGACTTCATTTTCAAATTATTGTATTACTGAAATGTGTTCAAGCCAAGTTAGATTAAAAAATATCTCAATGCTCTAAAAGGTAAAAATCGTCCAACAATTCAATCCATATAAATCATAGCGCAAGCTTGCCCAACATCAGTAACTATTACACTTGAAGAAAATGACAACACCATTCACTGCATGGCTGTTATGTTAAGATAACTGTACTGTTTCAACGAGATAACTGGGCCTCTGACGCTTGACAGATTGGTATCACCACAACTGCCGCAAGGGCGAACACTAACAGTTATACTCCAATAGTAGTCAATTGAGCCTGTTTGTTGCCCAAACTCGAAAAGCAATCAGACTAAAAATTTGTTTAAAGAGAAACTACACGAGTTACGTTCATGGATGTACTCGTGCAACATTTGATTTATGTAGCGTAGCTGATAGCACGTTAATGAACAGAAACTGGGTAATGAAATATAATGAACATTACAAAAGTAAGAAATGGAATTTCATGTACTTACAAGCAGACAATGATAAGCTTTAACTTCCGTAATGTTAATAATATATAATCTGTATCATTTTTCTTCTTATTGATGTACATTTTGAGTACAGTAGAAATCGGCAATTTTCATTACGCCCATGCCGATTCCTGTAAAAAGTGCCGATTCTTGCTGATGCCTATTGGTTGGCGCATTACCAGTATCAATTTTTAAAAAATAGTTCCTAGACACACAATTTTCAAGTTTATGCGGTGCCTATACTTACTCATGAATGTATAGTACTTTTTCTTCGTGGAACGATCAGTGTACCCACATTATATCAAAGGGTCCAGCCGTAGCCTCTGGTTCATCCTGAGGAGAACAGCTGTAAAATCCACGCTTTTTATTTCAGAGTCGAGAGATCATCGAATTGACAACCAAATGCAAGCGCTTGGAGCAAGGACAAATGCAGCAACAAAAGCGTCACCAGCAGCAGCATATTCAGATTTACTCTCAGATGGTCAGCAGTCAAGAGAAGCAAGCTCCGACCTCAAGCCAGTTTCAGTCTCCACCTAAATTTCTATCTCCTCCTGCCCCGGGGTCGTGCAGTAAAAATCCTTTGAATGAAAGTAGAAGATTCTCTCGCGCTAGGTGAGAAACGTGCTGCTATTTTAATGATCAAGTCTAGCGGTACGGTACTGTACAGTCGTCCTCCGCGTAGATCGCTAGATCCATTCCGTTGATCAAACGCCCTATTTTTTTATTTGCTGCTCAAAACGTGGTTTTTTGCTTATGACATAAATATTTCCGTGCATTTGATGCTTGCTGTATTTGATACGTTCTATGAGGGTAACGACTGTAGACCGGTTGTTTACTGGAAATAATCTCGCATTACATACGGGGAGGGCTGTCTGTATAAGACTGTGATTTAAGTTTGGCCGTATTCGTTCAACTTATTTCTTTCCCTTCCTAAATCTCCCGAATTAAGCCTGAGGCCCTTTTTTGGAAAAATTTGAAGGCGTCGCATGGTCCTCACTGGAGACGCAACCTACACATGTTGAGGAAATTTGGTCTGTATTACGCGCGCTGTATTTTCTGGACTCGAGCCCAGCCATCTATTATTCGAGTGTTGTGTTTTTAATCGTGACAAAAGTTTACCATTATTGTTTTTACTACCGGCGGAGGTTATCATGATATAGATTGTTTCACTTCCAATTTTCAGGTGGCTTCCTGTCTTTCATTCTTTCTACCGTCACGTATGTGAATGCAATAGATACAAGCTTCTAAATGACATTAGGATAGGTAAATATCTCCAACCAATCAGAAAAATAAAGAGCTTTATTTCTGTCAAATTTATCCCGAACACCCTGTATTTATACAGCCAGGACTCAAGGCATTAAGCATGCTTAATAGGCTGCGTTTTGTTATGCATATGCCGACTGGTTTATCAATTTTCCTAGGAACAAGTTCAGCCAAAGTTAACATCAGCAGTTAATTCAATTCTCTTCGTTTCATTTTTTCCTTCGTTCCTCAGCAATCTCAACGATTTAAAATTGCACAGCTGTATAAAATATGAAAACGATTTAACAAATTGTAGTTCTTCACCTAGTGGAACACTGAGGGCACCATTTTGTTTTTTCTTAGAGTAAATATTCCCTTTGATTATGTGAAATTGATTACCTAGATTTCAATAGGCAGGTGTATAATAGTGATCTGATTTTTGATGTGAAGTCTCATGCCTAATGTACAGTTTTGTTCAGTCTTGTGTTGTTTCCCCCTCTAAAATACCAAGTTTATGTGCTACCTAACAAGTCCCGTATCTTCTGATCAGGTTTGACTTCAGCAAAGATGGCCCCAGCGCAGGCACCCGATCTTTACAATTTTCCTCACCTAAAAGCTCTACCACAAATCTCGCCAAAGCGTCTCCATCTGCGAAGCCCTCTCTGCCCAAGCCTCAAATTCCTCTTCGATCGCCAACTACGACTGTGCAAAGGCTTTCCGAGGATGACGCCGATGAAGATATACTCAATGTTTTGAGTGACGTCCACTTGGCTTCTATGCTCAAGAAAAAAGGTAGAACATGTTCAACGTTTTCCATTGATAAACCTACATGAAGTACATGCAATTTTCTTCCTTAATTTTTTTCAGTCGCATTTGTAATTTTCATCTTGTTTATATCTAGTTATTCGACACTGAATTATCGCTTTAGAAATTTACTGGAAGGTAACGGCTTCTCAAAACAGTGCTTCGATTTTGCACAGGTCGCGTTCCAAAGCGACTTTTGACGTCGTCACTCGTGTTACTTCCAGTACAGAAAAATATTTAGCAGTAAAAGCATGTTTGGAGAACCTGCTGATGTTATTGTAAAGCTACGAATTCATTCAATTCCCTATCCTATTCAGCTTTCGTTACTATTTTGTCTGATTCCCTCTTTCTTTGTTGTTCGCTGTAATCATAACGAGTCTAACTTCAAGTTTCGATTTGGTGTGTTTTAATTTTTCAGTGAAAAAGTTGTACTAGAGCTATGATGTTTTTCAGTCTTTTGCAGTATGCTATTTACTTCTGTTTTTGAGGATGTGCACTATGGGAGGCGAGCTTATCTTAATCGCGATCTTGTTTCCAGGCTTCTACAAGGCTTCTTCAGAGAGCCTGTCCATGCTTGGCGACCTAAGCAGCACACACAGAATTCCTGTTCCGGAGTCAACTGAAGACGTTCTTGCCTGCGATGTTCGGCACCAGTTAGCTAAGCACTTGACCGCATCCTGCACCAGAGATGACTGCGTTGTTTTCTCCGAACACGTCAGCTTGGCATACACAAGCATTGTCCATATGGATGAGAACGAAAATTTGGATTCGCTGTGCGAACGGGACGAGGAAAGCAGCTACACCGACGAAATTATTGGGTGCGATTCTGGAGCTTTAGAAATTAAACCAATGGCTGTTAAGAGAGAAAAACTCCTCAAAAAGAGTCCAGGTAGCATGGCTCTTAAAGTTTTTCCGAATGAAACGAAGGGCAAGGAGGACGATTTCGATAGTATCACGCTAGAGCGAGCTTCCCAGCGAGACCTGTACTGTAGCGCTAACGCGTACAGAAAGGAGCTCGAAACTAAGCAACTGTGTGGCGAAGAATGTTCTGTGGCGTACCAGTGGAGTGATCCGACCGTCCACACCAAGAGCCTGTGTAATGAAAATGACGCTGGGAGTCGCAGATCGAATGAAAAAGGCCTGAAACAGTTGTCTTGGAGCGTCAAGAGAGCTTTGAAAGCTCATGCTAGAAAAGCTAATAATGTCAATGGTGTTGAAACAAGTAAATCTTCTGTTCTAGATGCCAACGCAATGCCGCAAGAATGGGCAAGACTTCTATCTGCTATGAGTCAGGTGACTATTTTTTTATATCCATATACTTAATTAATTTATATTTAGTTTTTCTTACAGTTCCAGTTCAGTCCCTTCTAGTTCTTATTGTCAAAAGATAATTTTTGTAATATTTCAGATAACCTTTTTTAGATGTAACTAACATTACCGTGCTGATTTTTTACTATCTTTCATTTGTCTTCACCAAACGATAATTTCATCGAACATTTTTTTATTTCAGGATGCGAGTAACAGAAAATTTGAAAATCCTTTGGAAGAGGATATCTTTGATGAAGAAATGAACGTCGCTTCTGAGGGAAACGCAGCCGAAGCGGATAACAATTTTATTGGCTTCAATGCCTCGGAGAATCCAAAAGCTGGTGCCTCTGCAACTTATTTTCAGCGGGAGCGCAGTGCCATGATGAAGAAGTTGGGAAATTTCTTATACGATCTTACGCAAGAAATGCTAGAAGATAATATTAGAAGCTTAACCTTGGCTCAAAGTAGGGACGAAGTCAAAAATACCGTTAATAAAGAAAAATCCACTGGAAGTGGAAGAGCTGGTAGTAAGGTAGATGCAGAAACTGTGGAAAATGACTCTGAAAAAACCTCTCACTCGAATGAGGACATAGAAGCTTTTTTATTAGAGCTCGAATCACCTTTACAATCAGCTAAAATCTCCATGGGACAAACCAATGCATCGAGAGAATTATTTCACTGCGTTTTAGAGTGGCTAGCCGAAGAAGCTGCGTACTTCCGCAATGTTGAGAAGCGGCTCGCCTCTAAGAGGGACGACCGAGTTTCCGAGCAGCACATGCGGGTCATGGCGCCTGCTCTGATCATCTTGCAGCACCTGTTGCCTCTGCGCTTCAGCTGCCTGCATTTACCGTCGCCTCTGACTGTGCTGGCCTTCTTGCTGTACCCTCTGGACATCACCACTTCTATGGTAAGGAAAATATACTTTTGTGGTGCTATAAGGTATTTGTTGCATATTATATGCTTCTGCTGTAGATAGAATTTGTTCGTTAATACAATGGCTGTGCCATTTAATGAGATCGTGGGTACAAGTTTGATGAAAAGTTTTTCTTTTTAAATCATAATATAAATCCCGCGTATATATATTCAAACTGCGAAATCATTCAATAACTGAGCAATTGGTGAAATAATTGGGTGAAGTTCCATGCAAAGTTTCCCATTTTTCAATCATGTAATTCCCGTGCATGTGTCTCCAAAGGCAAAATCATCAGTACTGTTGATTTTCCCATTTACTCCCTCGAATTGTAGTGCAGAGACTTTTTACTATGCTCATGTCGAACACTTTCATGTTTACGGTCTCAGTCGCACGAAATGTTCCTGTAGACGCAGTCAGTCTTCAGAGCGTAGCCTGCCCGAGTGACCTGCTGATGAGGCCTTGTTTAACATTAAAAAATTTCCAACTCAAATTTTTGGAATGAGCTTTTCTCTTGAGTTTGTATTTTTCCAATTGTTTGTTAAATCTTTTGTTTGAAATCTAACTTGTCTTTCTTACTCATTTCATCTGAATAAGAAAATATTGCTTGTAGAAAAAGTAGCGTTCGATTTGTGTAGAGTTTCCCAGTGGGTGGAAAATTGTGAATGTCAAAAATCATATATTTTGATTTTTTATGGTACCTAGTGTTCCACGCTCTCGTATCTTTTGTATTACGTAAATATATGTAGTCGAGTGAAATCCTTGAGGTTTAAAAATGCTCTGAGATAACATATTTTTCAGCTCCTTCTGCGGGTGAGGCTGGCGTCTTGTAACCGAACTGAAAAAAAAAATTCCCTACTAATTAGTTTAAGTTTATTTTTTATTTTATATTTCCCCGTTTCTGAGCTCCTCAGCTTAACTATGCATTCTTTACTAACTATACATGCAGGGAAAATCATGTATAGTTAGCCTTGTTATTCATCGATTTGAGGATGGCTTTGTAACTGTTTTCTGTGTCTGATATTCATTTAATTTTTGTCTATACTCAGAATCATTGATAGCATAATTTAAAATAAAGTCTAATTAGGCGTGAATTTGACAGATTAATTTCTTACTGCATTCTCTGATTATAACGTCGATCCTAGTAAATTACCCCCCTAGGAAGCGCAAGGTAGGCATTAGGGTTGGGTTAGTGTGGCGTGTCTCGGATGCAATAGGGACTGGTGTCTCTGGGGGAGGGGGGCACTGTTAGGTTACCTCAGTTATAGATAAGCCTTCGAAAATTCTCTTTCGTGCCCATTTTGCGTTCTATTTTTACACACCTTCTTCGATATTTCTTCTTTGCCATTTCTCCTCTTTAGTCTCAACTTATATTTTTATGCGCAGAGGATCCTGTGTGGGAAAACACCTTGTGCTGAAATTCCCATTCGCATTAGTCCGTACTAAATGGTCCTTCTCTTCGTCGCTCTCTTTGGATAACACTTAATGGGAATAGGGAGCTTTAAACTAACTAATAATTAGTATAAGATCACTTGTTTATGATGAATAGGTCAGTCTGTGTGTCAAAATTGTACATCTACCAACAAAACCAAATCCACTGTTGGTGTGAGAGGGCCCTCAACCGTCTAAAGGATTACAAACTGTACTTTCATAAGGATCATGTTAGTTTTTCGTAGAAAGCTGTATGCAGCCTTATTGCCTATGATATATTTTTAAAGCTGTAGCCCGCTTTTCGGACTAAGCTAAATGTAGCCTTGTCACCGAAATCATTTAATTGACGAGTGTTTAACCTTTGAACGATCTCTCGTGAACTGTGCAGGCGCTGAGCACTAGTGTGCTTCTGTTACCTTGTCTTCAAGAAAGCGTATCGCACCCCGACTCTGTGATGACCCCAGAATTAGCTCAGCTGCTCGTCGAGAGGCTCTCTCGTGCATCACACTGCGCCTCGTCTCCTCGACATCTCACATTCCTCCTGCACTGCCTAGCTGCTCTCTCGTCCGATCGCACCTTCGTGCAGTCTCTTTGCTCTCTTGCTGGTTGGTGTCTCTTGCCGTCCAACTATGGAGGCGTGTCTGAAATAGAACAATTTTGACGTTTAGGATGATACCGGGAGAACAAGATTTTGAGGTACGTTAGGTTGTTACAAATTCTCACTCATTCGTAACAACTGCTAATTTTTGTTAATGTCGTAAGCGGCTTCGGCCTGTCAGGTGTACAACTCACGAGTAGTAACTGTACTGATTAAATCATATGCCTGAAAATTCGTGTTCATGCTTTTCGACGCACAGGAACGAGGTAAAGCCTCGCCCAGTCTTAGTTCCATCTGTACGACCTAGAGCCTGCGCACTCATGATACGCTCTGAATGTGCTATCTTCGAGTCCGTCTGGCGAATCTGAGTTGTAAATGGACTTCATACTGGAAGTTGAATTATTTATTCAACGCTTGAATAAAGTTTGAGTGTCGTATGCTACCCAATATGAACCAAAAGTCTTAATTTCATCTTATCGATTCCTTTGAAATTGCTCATGATTTTAAATTCTAATGCGAATTTTGTTGTCATTATTCTTGATGATTAGAATGGGGTACCTGAGACCTTACATCTGTTTGAGGGGTTTTGCTAGTTTATTTGCTTTGATTCCTTACCCATAGACTTGAAAGATTCATTTGCTTCTTTAGATGTCATGTTTTTTATAATGGCGCGAATTAGTAGATTTTTTGTTGCAAGGAATAGCAGAGCAACCGTGAAAGTTCGCTGTAGAGGAAATGGCTCTCTTGTTTGCGGAAGTTTCTGTGCATTCAACCTATTATTCTCGTGTACTTTTTTCCAGATGAATGCCTCGTTTGGCGTTTGTGTTTACGGCTTCTTGATTTCTGCGACGTTGTTTTACCGAACGGTTGCAGCAGCCAAAATAGTAACAAAGAACCCGACTCACCGAACTCTTCTTCATCGATGACGGTTCGTCAAGTGGTGGATCTGATGAAGACGCATTCCGCTGCTACCTTCTACGCTGTCAGAAATATCGTCTCAGCATCCTGTGAAGTGCCCAGACCGGATGGCCGCTCCTGCATCACAGCCTTCTACAGATGGCTGGTCAGGGTGCTGCTCGCGAAGCCTGCATGGCTTTTTTCCGATTGTCACTGCAACATCGTGCTTCTAGCCACTCTTCTAGTCATTGTTCATTCGCAAGTTAATACTCTCGTTGAAGGTAATGGTCTTGTTTGTACGTTGCAGAAATTGTGTTGTTTAGAAATATAAGCAATTTTATGCAATTTTATTGCATTTGTATTTCTAAATACAAATTCTATTGCATTTATATTATACTCTGTGCCTCAAATGACACTAATTTACCCATTAATGCGTATAGTTTATTCCTCAATAAATTTGGCTAATTTTTAAGAGACTAAGCGTTAGCAGGTAGTCATTTGTGTCAAAAATGATATTTGAAGGAAAAATATGGTGTAGTCACTGAAATAAATGCAGTTCCGTGAGGGGTACGGCTAGAAGTAGGTATCTAGACCCGAATTAAAAACCTGTCAGTTTTATGTCACTTTAACATTTCGTGTAAAAATTATTTCGACAAAAAAATATTCAGGCAATGTATAAATAATAAAACATCTATTGCAATTACCTTTTGTTGCTATTGGTCTTATTCGATATTATTACCATCAAGTGTGCATAGAAATGTACGCTAGACATTAACGGATTAATATTTTAGTTCTTGAAGGCTTATAGTGAATTTCTTTTCCTGTATTTGAGTAATAAATAAATCAAGTACCCGCAGATACTGGACACATGCCTAGCTATTGGGTCTGTGCAGTGAGTGAAATGATACTAAAGGCCATAAATATTTTATTTACAATTTTTAGAGCATGTGTAATTGCTGGAAAATGGAACTGGATGGTGTGATGTCGAGTGTGTGAGTACATGCCTGTAGTGTTAAGTAAAAATGGCATTCTGGAAATGTTTTTTTAATGCATTTCAGTGGACATCGATGCAGATAAACTACGTCGCTTTATGATAGTGTTATAATAGCGGAAATATTTCTGGGTAAAATATTACGAGATCATTGGCTGAATTTAGGGGTACTTGTCTGAGCCGAAGAAACGCTATCTGATGAGTATTGTTATGAATTATGCTTGTAATTAAATGAAAACGTGATATGAGAATTGAGTGAGATATGATTAGAAGGAGGTGATTGAAACATACGAGTTAAGAAGTATTGGTTGAGTGACACAGTTTGACAGAATATGAAGAGAAGTCAATGGATATATGCCGTGGGGTAGTTGTCAAGTAGAATAAAGGTGACTATTGACATGGTTTGAAATTATAGGGAGAAACAATG
The DNA here is from genome assembly GCA_014899125.1 of Orchestia grillus. Classification (NCBI taxonomy): domain Eukaryota; kingdom Metazoa; phylum Arthropoda; class Malacostraca; order Amphipoda; family Talitridae; genus Orchestia; species Orchestia grillus. Next base: position 7,742 of record VOMN01118327.1, on the reverse strand, counting down.
AGTAGCATCTGGTTATATATGTAAAGGTGATGAAATTGGAAGAAAGAAGATGGTGGACGATAAATAGATCGAGGTATATGTCGATATAGCTTAGGAAACGGTTATACGGAAATGTGTCTGATTAGGTTAAAAACTGAACACATGTGTGTCACTTCTTGATTGATGCAGTTTCGAAGGTGTGTGATCTTCCACTTTGCTTTTTCGTTCGATTTGGTAGATAGAGTTCATATGTCTTATGCATATAACCCTAGGATGTTGCTAGGATATACCAACGCGTAAAGCAATGCCCTGTTCCATTCTCTCAGATTCCCTCTTGAATATATTTTTGGATCACGGTCCCAAAAATAAGTTGTATGACGAAGACGAATGTTGGGGCTATTACGCGAATAATTAATCTGACGATAAGATTCCTCGATAGCGATAAGAGAGGGATGTTACTCGGTTTAATTTGAATGGTAAGTAGCGTGTGTTGCTCTACTTTGCTAATGGTACTTGTTCAATTCTTTGTTATAATTGAGTAAACATATATGTGTATATGTTTGCTTTCAGTCGCCCATTTTTGTGTTTGTAAACTGCCTCAATTTAATATGATTTCTTCTATGTCTCAGGCCTACCTCTGATACATGACATGAAGCAGCTGTTCTGCTGCCACCACCATGCCGTTAAAACATTGGACCAGCAAAATTCAAATGAATCAATAATGCTAACTGCGCAAACTACTCAATCCAAGTCGTCGAATCTGAAAAATGAAGCATCGTTCGATTGTAATGTTAATAGAAAAAGTTTAGTTCGCATGTGTTCTGATAATTTTGAAACCACGACCTGTGATTCTGGGCCATCCAAATCTCTCAATAATGATTCTGTCAAAGAACTACCTACTACCGTAACTTCAAAAAGCAACGCTACTACTGCTGCCGGATCGTCGAAAGAAGCTGTGCATCCTGAAGGATTCGTGATACCATCACCTCTAATGTGTTCTATTTGTAATACTCCGACCCTTTGCTCTGGTCACTGCCGTTGTTGTGGTTCGTGCTCAAAGTACTTCAACGTCAACGCATTCGACGTTCATTCTGCATGCGGATGCGACTGCTCACAAGTTGTATCTGGTCTTCGCGTCATCAAACTTTACTTGGCCACGGATCCAAGAAGTTCGTTGCAGACGGCCAGCATCCCCAGCTATACGCTGCTCAAGAAACTTCTTGGCTCCGCTTTGCCTTTCTTCGCTCCCCTGCTTCAGAGCGATGCAAGTACGTTTTGTCCTTGTTTTGCGTACTTGCTGCTTGAGTTATGGGGTGTTAGTCTTTATGTACAGTATGCATACTGTATGTTATTGTTGATTACGTTATATCCGACTTCTTTCCCAAGAACCGTTTATACGAAAGCTCTCTAGAATAAAAGAGTGCATGTCATTTTACTGTAGCATTTCGAATTTTTGTAATTGTCATACTATTAAAATTTGGATAGTTTATCCATAATTTCATCCCTATACCCCTTACCGCTGCGTCTCTCGCTGCTTCTTATGCACTGTTGAAATTCGGGATCTAGCAAAGCTGTTTGGTGATCTATAGTGAGTTAGTTTGAAATCTAAACGTTTTGGTTTAATTGAATCACCATTTTATTGATACGTAGAAATATATTACGCCGGGCGTTTGTGAAAGATTTCTAAATTTTTATTAAATGCAGCGCTTTCAAATACTTGAACTACTGCGATCAGTGTTGGGTCATATAAATATGAAAGCAATAAACTAAAATTCATCGAATTAATAATGAGAAAAGGCTATATTATTCAATTAATCATCCGATTGTTGGTTGCCGTATTGATCAGAGAAAACTTGCGAGATTTGATGACGTTTGAAGACATGAAACCCAAAGTTAGCTATAGTGTTATGTGGCTTTACTGACGTTATTGTGCCAGCTTGGGAGAATATGTTTCCTTATTCAGTTTATTTCTTATTTTTACAGCAACCTGTTTTCCTTCCGTGTGAAATCAGAGAGCGTTGTATAAAAGTATGCGGTATCACTTCTAACAATTTTCCTTACTGTGTTTTTTTCCACAGGCAAGTTGTTGGCTCGTCTACCGTGAAGCACTGGTGAACCATCCTGCCAAATCTCGCCTGCACCAGTGGGGGTGTGATGGCACTGCTGCTGCTATAGTTGCTTGTCTAGCAGAGACAAGCTGCTACAAGGCTTGTTTAATCATTCCCGAGGCTGCATGTGATGTATGGGCGGGGGTCTCGTTACTCCAGTTGTGGCCGTAATTTTTGCTTTGCAAGTTCAAAGTTGGAGAGTTTCAAACTTTCTTACACCCTTTCTTCCTATGCTTGTTTTTTGTTTGTAATGATTGAGAATAGATTTTGGGTTTCCTACTCTAATGCCACAGATTTTTGGTTTCGTTGCTCAAGATTCAATTGTACTGTGGTTAAAATTCAGTTGAACTGGACTTCTAATTGGCAATAAAAATACTATAAACTCTCTATCCTCACATTTTAATCGTACGTTTTTGTTGAGTGAATTTTCGGACAACTTATTTTCTCATATATGGATGTTTTAATTTTTTGCTTATTTTTTTTATGGAGGTGACCAGTATTCTCTCCACTGTGGATAATTATTTCATTGCACGTATCAGGTTAGTTAAATGTAACGACGGAGCCACTCTTTCCAAGGTTGTCGATAAATTTATTTGTGAACATCCCTGGAGGAATATTGATATTGTTAGATTGATTGTACTTGTTTTACATTTCATTGCGCATGACTTTCATAACGAAACTCTCGAATTTGTACCATCTTACAACGTTTGTTTTTCTGTGGGTTTTAAATAGATTATTATTTATCTCAAGTCATACTAGCTATACTCCGCCTTATGACTTTCAATAGCTAATCATTTGTTTTTTACCCGTTCATAGACTTGTTCTAAACTTTATTTCTGTTAGCCATGTATAGTTGTCTGGCTTGTGCCAGTGATATATGTATAAATTTTCCGTTATATACTCCAGGTGTACATTTTTCTAGCGCTTCGTTTTTTTGTTCACAATTGTTAGAGTATAGTAATTTACTATCTGATTCTTCGTCTCTTCGTTTTGCTCCACTTGCAATCTTGAAATGTAGTAGATGAAGGGAAACACATTATTTTTCTAGTCGGTTTAATCTTGGATCATTTGTAATTCCAGACGGTCTTAGGGTAGAATTTTTTTGTTTTCTTAATACGTAGTGAAGTGACTTGGTAACCATGTCTCATCAAATTGATGCTTAGAGTTTGTACCCTACTTTTGTGTCCATGTACGTATCCGTTATGTTTGTTTTTTAAATAATGAGAGAGACTACCCAAAGTGTAAATGTATCAGATATTGTATTTTTCTGGAGTAGATTTGTTACTGAAGGGACTTGTTAAGTATACTTTCTTGTTAACTCTTGTTTGTTTCATTTGTAATCGTAATTCAGAGTTTGTTGGGGGATGTATTCCTACCTCCTGTGAGGCTCATTTTTACAATGCAACACGGTATCCGTACTCTCAAAACAGAACCTCATTTGATTTGAGGCAAAGTGTGGGATCAGCTTTTTTCATGTTCAGTTGAGACGCTTGAAATGTCGGTGGACAAGTTTGGTTCAAATGGCCTGCATATGGAGACATTAGCTTACTTGGGCATCATTATACCTGCTTTTCATTTAATCTACATAGGAGCATATTACTTAAGAAATGCTCCATTATAGAAATATATGTTGCAAAAGAATTGAAATGTTAGAATTTATTAAATCTAATCTTAATTATCTCAAAACACAATTTTAATAAAAACAAATTACTTTCGCGAGGGTGAGTTAAATAATTATTTATGAAATTAAATTTCACTTTGATGTAATTAATGTTCGTTTCGATCAAATCAATTTCCTTTTCGATTTAATCAAATTCCGCATTCATGATTTTAAATTCATTTTCAATGAAAGTTGCTTTCCTGCATTGCTCTGTAAGTATTTCATCTCGTTCTGCTATAGTCTCTGATCGTTGTTACCACGAGCTCGCGTTTGAATATTATAAAGTGATCTATCATACACGTTTTCTGCACAGTAAATTCATTGGTCGACTAAGCGTTAGTTTAATTTCAATAGCTCCCCTTTAACCTGTTCAATTTCGATGAAAATTAAAGCTCTACACCGGCACTGAGATTATAAAGCAACTAGCTGGGTTGGTGTGAACTAAATTACTTTCACTTGATTCTGTTTTCCTTGAGCACCCACAAAAAAAAACACGAAAACTGTCTCGCGGGCACTCTGCCTACCATCCTCTCTCAAACCTAGCATCGCCTCTGTCGTTCAAACTTGGTCGCGGGTCTTCCTCTGCGGTGCTCCGCCAACAGCCATGGTATTTGGCTTTCAGGCCGCGAACGAGGGTGTCGGTGGGTCAGATGCGAGCTTGCGTCATCGTTTAGTCGTCATGGGAGTTACTATGAGATTTTATTTTCAATACTATATTTGACTGTTTATTAAGATTCTACGAGTGGAGTGTAAATTCAACTGTAGGTATGATTATTGATGAAGTGAACCCCCAACGCGAAGCTATAGAAGGGAGGTGCGCTGCATACTAGTGTCTGCTGGGTGATTGAGAGTGCGATTCTGACTCGGTAATTTGGGAAGCAATTTCAGTGCTGTGATTCTCTTTCCTTCTCAGTTCCTAAGTTTTCTGCGATAACTGCCAAATTAGGTGTATATTGATATTTCACTGAGCCTTGCCATAATTTAGCAAATATGATACTAGTTGAAACATTTAATCAATTGGTGGCTTGTAAGACTGCTCTCGTAACCATTAAGTTAATTACTGGAAAGACCTTTGTATTCCTAAGGTTACAGCACCTATTCGAGCCTCGTGAGGGGAACTGGAGAAGATGTGGGGTTACCGCACTGGCCCGCTAAGGACTCGGGCTCCAGCTCCAACAGCTGCAGGGAGTAAACTTTGCCAGCCATGTCCTAGGTTTTTCCGAACCCAGGGTCCGAAGACATTGGCATTTATCATGTCATTATTTCTGCCATTGAAGAAATTAATTTTATTACATATTTTTCCCTCCTTGGATTCGGCAATTATTCAGTTTTATTTTCTAGATTTTCACGGTGGCTCATCTCGATTTTTTGAAAAAATATGCTTTGATTGGTAGGTATGCAACAACTCTATGCTGTATAAAGTATAAATAAAGTATAAATATGCTTTTCCAGTATAAATACTGGAGGATACGAGGCGTAGCCGTTAGGACGCTTCAATTTTCGTTCGTTTCGAAACACGCTCGCTTCTTTTTCAATATGTGATGAAAGATCATTGTATCTTGAATATATCTCGTACGGGGAAACGTAATCTTGTAATGAAAGTTATTGAAAAACCTATAAGAAATATGTTTCTATTGAAGTTTAATAAAATTCAGAGCTTTTGAGCGTAAACTCCAGTCGGTAAAAAATTAAAAGCAGAAACAGAAAAAACACGCAAATATGCACAAAAGTTTAATGTAATGTTCATAAAATATAACTTGAGGATAAACCCGGAAATCAACCTGCTAAATTAAAATACTTAAGTATTTCAAGTGGTGTCGAGCTATCATGGTAATTGAACGACAGATTGTGCTGGTGAATTAAAATATTTTATAGTGTTCTTAAATCTGGGTTGGTGGAGGGTGCTATTACTTTGAAGTTTGCTTTCAGTATGGGATGGCTTATTTCTGTAGCGTGAACTCTGATATTTCTATTAGATGGTGAAGTTAGAGGCTTTCCAGCGCGATAAGAGATCCCTTCGTGCTAACAAACGCCTGTGTGCAGGTGACGTTTAGTTTTGCTGAAGTATGTGGCATCACACTGGCCGCACGAGTACAGATGAACAACGTTGCTTCGCATTAGAGTAGGCATACGATTTTTAGCCAGGAAGAAACTGCCGATACTAGGGTCTTTACAAAAAATTATTGTGATTATTATGTGAAGATAATGTTCTTTAATTATACCATAGGTTTTCCGCTCTTTTTATATCTTAAAAATGTATTGAACTGCTGTGCATTGCATTGGTTTTCTCTTTATTTTTAGAATATTCTACTGAAAAGTGGAGTACACGCGCAAAAGCTCAAGAATTTGTTAAACTTTTCAGAAACACGATGTTTCTCACAGCCTTTTTAATAACTTTCATTATGAGATCAATGTTTGTGGCATACATTTTTAGATTTGAAACTTCCGAGGCATATAAGAGTAGAGGGGTCAAAATTGTGAGTAACTTCGAAAGAACTTGGAGTTATTCCAAGGTATCTATTCTGTTAGGCAAGGTAAGCGGTATTAGCTTTACATCATCTTCAGTTATTTCTTTGAGATTAGCTATGTGTGTAAATTTTATTGAAACACTCGGTAAATAATATTTCGTGTGGATTTCAGAAATCCGCGTGAAGTATAATAGCTACCAATGGGTGACTGGTATTTTATTCAAAAGTTAGAAACTGAAAGGTAATTCGCACGGCAAACAGTACGGATTTCAATTTCTCGAATAAGCTTTCGGCAGGTTTTCAAAATCGAAACGACTGCAATATTGTTTAGAATTCTTCTAGATACGCAAGAAATTTCTGTTGGAGTGTGTCCTCAAGGTGACCAATTGTAGACATTCCGCACATTCTGGCTTAGAATGTGCAAATGTTTCCAGTCACTCGCTCCAACTTTTTTGTATTCAGGTGTCAAATAGAGATTTCAGAAAGGTGTTCTTTCTCGCCATTGAGGCAACACTGAAAGCGCGTTATCCATTGGGGATTAAATTTGTTCGGTATTGTGCGGGTGAATCAATTCTGCCATCGGGAAATGCACATCTTGCCTTATCTGGTGGAGGCCCAACAATGACAGAATTTTATCAATTTAGCTATTTACTGAGCGTATGATAAGTCGGACGACTGAGTGCCGAAATGAAAAGTGTGAACCTCGAAGTAATTGTTGCTTTAGACTCGCCAACGATCTCCCATAAAGTTAAAAGCAAACTCTTAAATCACTGTAGTCGCTTCATGCAAAATTAAAGGTATTCCCCATGAGCCCGCTTTAAGAACTGTGCTTTATTTTTGGCAGTCCAATCTTTCTTTTTATATAAGTGAAGCTGGTTGTTATCCGCCATGTTGTCTCCTCAAAGTTTCAGTAGAATGTGATTTCAGTATATATTCGGCTATTGTAACTTTTTTAATCTTCTCGAGACATTTAGGCCATCCATTTTGATGGTCATTAATGGGTATTTGAAATGGAATATCAATGAAATTTAATCTTGACTTAGAATTACTCTAAAATTACTCATAACTATTCAGACTAACAAATATGTACCGAGATGGCTTAGTTAAGTATACAAAATCAGAATGCACCTCATGATTTACGGTAGAATGCAAAGTACTATAATTCAACGTTATATTAAAGCTTGTTTATTAAATCAAAGGCAAACAATATTTTACTTGCTCCATATGACTCAGGATGTAACTTTAATTTATGTTTTCACTTCACGATAATTTTGTTCTAATTTTGGAATGGAGCAGAAATATGAAAACTTTAACTATCGGGTTTCTTTGATCCAAATAGATTGCTTGTGAAATTTAAAATCCTCGTTAGACTGAAAGAAATGTATGTTTAATTTCGGAGCATATATATTTTGAAAGTTTTCCAGTCTAGAGGTCTGTCTCAGAAATATAGCCTCACATCTTTTAAGGTAAAGCTTTTGTATATACGCCACATGGTGCTTACGTATTATCGGGAGGACCTTTAAAAAA
>VOMN01118325.1:0-33555 GCA_014899125.1 Orchestia grillus | reverse complement strand
CTTAGGATGGTTGACAGGCCTTAGGATGGTTGACAAGCGTCAGGATGGTTGACAGGCCTTAGGATGGTTGACTAGCCGTAGGATGGTTGACAGGCCTTAGGGTGGTTGACTAGCCGTAGGATGGTTGACAGGCCTTAAGATGGTTGACAAGCGTCAGGATGGTTGACAGGCCTTAGGATGGTTGACAGGCCTTAGGATGGTTGACAAGCGTCAGGATGGTAGACGAAAGTTCCTCGTTGCTTTGTAACGGTTTGAAAAGAGGTCAAATTTTCCCAGTTTATTGTTCGATAGCTAAAAGGTGGTCAAACTTTCCTTGTTTTTTTCAAATGACTAAGAGTTTTTTGTGAGGTAGCTAGGAAGGCGGTCAAACTTTCCTAGTTTAGATATTGTGGGTTGGTTATGAAGGAAGATATACTTTCATAGTTTTTCTGTGGGACAGCTAGGAAAGTGGGCACCTTTTCATTTTATTTCCTAGATTTTTGGGGGAGGTCGGATTGCTTTAAAAAGCTACATCGGTCACCTGGCCTCTCAACTACAACTTTCATTTAATCCAAAGCCACAATTGATAAATCTTCTGCATGCTTGGAATAATCTGACGAGACTAAAATCTATTGGGTTTGGTGAAGATTAGAAAACTTGCATTTGACTTTTACTGTGAATAGTTATACGTATATGTAATGGTTAATGTAAAGAGATGTGTGTACAGATATATTTGGCAATAATTCTACGAAATATTGTTGCACTGTATATAATATTATATAATATACCATAGTTGTCCATCGGGTTAGGGTGTAAATTTCTTTAACAATTATCAGTTTTCGAAAATGAGAAAGGAATGAAAATTAAAAATTGCTGAAACGAAAGCGACTGTGGTTCGTACTCGATGTATTAAAAATGAGCGTGAAAAATAAGGGTGCAACTTCAAAAATTTTACTCAAATTAGACTAAAACTACAACGAAAACGAAAAGCGGGCACTTACGACTGGCATGTTGTTGCCTTGACTACATGGTCGTAATTACTGAAGACTTGATGATAATAAATATTCACGATAAATTTAATAGAGTGCTACGCATTGCGGAACGATCGCGCCAAATACATGTCCATTCTGAGTGTTACAGAGTGACGTAACTCGTGTGTGACGTCATCCAGCGTCTCTGCTTCGAAATTTGCCTCTAATATCTGGCTTTTAATTCCACTTTTTTAACCTGGTGTGATGAAGTCGCTTTTTTAAAATTTTATTCATGGAGAGAACATAGTGACACTATTTTCACAGTGACGCTAATGGAAGTGAATTTCTGGTCATTTTTCGAATAAACGTGATAATAATTAGTGCATTACCAGTACACGGTACGTCTTGACGCGGGTGCCGTTGGTACGTAGAATAGATACCTCAGCCCGTCCCGACCAATGGCCGATAAGAAAGACGAAAGGAAGGAGGAAAGACGGAGAGAAATTAATACGGCAAGAAGGAAAGGAAAGTAAAAGACGAATAACTAGAAAATTGCACTTTTTATGTGCAATTTTGATGCAACTCGGGTTACGAGGTAAATTGCTGAAGCATCACGAAGGTTTTATAAGTTCATTTCCAGAGCTTTCGCACTGTTAAGAACAGCGTTTTCACACGAAAGCGGCTATATCTTTCTTATACTTATGCCTGCGCACCCGTGAATAAACCACGTCATCAGTGTGAATAAAGAGCAATTGTGACAGCTGTGTTTCACAGCGATGTTGGCGTTGCAGTAGCAATTGTGTCAGCTATGTTTCACAGCGATGTTGGCGTTGCAGCAACAATCACTTCAGACCACTAGGGGAGTGACGTGTACACCGCCTGCGGGTTGAGCACTGGTGCCACTGTTCATTAGCTGGGCTTCTCAGCGGGAGGAGATCAGGGCGAGGGGAAGGAAGAAGAGAGATGGAGATGGAGAAGTGGATTCTGAGCAGAGATTCGTGCAGCTCGCAACTGACTGGTAGCTAAAACGGGTTGGGAAAAGTAAGAAACTTGATTTTCCCTCTCAGAGTGGGACATACATATAGTTCAACATTAGGTAGTGAAATCCTAAGAATGTTTGACGATTTGGGGTGACGGATGCGAGGAATGTAGATTTTAAGCCTCTTTTCCCAAGAGAAGCACTACGTGATTCTGGGGAAACATGTCTGCACTGCTGGGACTCGAACCCAGCTTCCTCGAACGCAGGGCGTAAAGAGCCCTTCACACGATCAGTCTATATCTGAAAACAGTATTGGACGACACCCATATATGCTCATAGATAGCAAAGTCGGCATTCGATGCTCACATATAAGTGTCTTCCAACACTGTCTTCAGACACTGATGATTGTGTCTTCCCTTAATTTGCTCAATAAGGAGGACGCCTGCACCCAAGAGCCGCAATTTTCTTGTTGAGCCGCGACGTCTGGTCATTGAATGACGGAAGGTTCTCTCGTAAAAATGAGACGATGTGCTACGTAGCGACATCAATTTGCCGGTCCCACGAATATTTTAAAGTAACTTGTTTCTAAGTGAGGCGTTGTTGTGGAGAGAAACGAAACTATCGTCAACAGTTATCTTTGCGCCAACAGCATTGCGTTGTTCCGATTTTCCCGTATAGTTTCAGCATGAATATGTCTTTGTTGTAATAGGCCACGAAGCTCGAGGAAATGATTAAAAGCGAACCCAATAGATGTGTGATATATGTCTCATGTCCGCTAAACTTTTTCTTTGTTTTCAACACATACTTCAAAACAGAACAAACCAATAATATTTTAACGTTCGGTATCTGAGGTGAGTCAACTTTTCAGATTCGATGAATTGGAGGAAACGGGGATCCTGATACTCATAAAGAAACTTTAATAATTCCAACATAATTGACATACAGTACGTCGTCGAGTTTTCGATGCCTTTTTTACTACTGACGCGTGAGAGATGTGAGGTTTAAGTTTATTTCCACGAACGAACAAAGGAAGCACTCCTTAGTTCCTAGAAAATCCGTTTGCTCACCGGGAATCGAACCCTCACTTCTCAGTCGTGAGCAAACCGCGTAACCGTGAAGTGAGCGAAGAAATTTTTTCCCCAGTTGCAGTTTAAGTCACGCGGATATGAAAAAAAGGCATTCACGATCAGTGCGTCTTTGCTTTGACCAATTGTGAAGGACTGGGAAAAATAATTGTTTAGTGCAAAATTTTCAAGTCGCTACGCATATCATCAACACTCTCCCACGCTCGCAATTTACGCCACAATTACCACCATCTCCCTCCAGTTTCGGGGCATTATCAATAACGAACCACCAGAAGGAAAAGACCCCATGCAATATTTATACCTTCCCAGAGTGGTTAGCACCGCCGGCCGGAGACCATAAATTAGCCTCGCAGAGCAGTCTGACACCACTCACCCACGACTCGCCCACCGTCCCCCGAGAGTAACTCTCTGGTTTATTTAAAGTGACACGAGCAGGAAGGTTGTTGGCTACAGTACACAAGTCCACTTATGCACGCTGCTTTCTACTTCTACTTCACTCTGTCTCTTGCTTAGCGAGTTCTACACGCCCGTATGGCACGGACTGTCAGGCGGCGTCATGAACAGAGCTGTGCGTCTCGACGGCACTTCAACCCTATCGAGTCCGCATACACCACACTCGTGGTGAGATGAGATTTTTACTTAATTCACTATACTTTATGTTAATGGTTTCCATTATTGTGAAATGATAGCGCTTGATCTTTCTGCAAGCATAAATGTCTGATATTATTTACGCCAATGTATTTTGGTGACAAATTAATCCGGCTAAATTTGTTGAAAATATTTGTGGCACTTACATGTCCTAAATACTGGAAATGATTCAGCGGTTAAAGTCATTGTGTTCAGGTATTTGAGCAAGTGTTGCTCAGTATTTAAGTCAGTGTAGTTGAGTATTTAGGTCAGCGTTGTTCAGTATTTTGGTCAATGTAGTTGGGTATTTGGGTTACCGTGGTCAAGTATTCAAATTGGTGTAGTTGAGTATTTATATAGGTGTAGCTATGTATTCAAGTCAATGTGCCTGAGTATTCAACTCAGAGTACTGTAGTTGAATATTTTTAAGTAAGTGTGTTTAACTATTTGTCATTGCTCTAAAGTTCTTAAGTCAATGTAGTGAAGTGCAGAAACGTTAAAATAAAAACTTGTCTCACTTTTTGACAATTCATGTACGGTGGCGTTCGCAGGCAACCAGTTGCCATCAAGGGCCTGCCCCACTGGCAACCAGTTGCCATCAAGAACCTGCCACCCAGCCTCTTCTAATGTAAAAGTTACGTCACACTTCAGCATGAAATTTGTTAATGTAAATCTTTTTGTTCCAAATTACACTGAGCCACGAACAGTGCGACAGTGAATACATTTTCTTGTACCTCTCTTTTTATTCAATAAATGTATTTAAATATTTAAGTCAGTGTAATTGAGTATTTAATTCAGTGTATGTAAGTATTCAAGTCCGTGTACAACTACATGTACTCATGGTAATATGGCGCCTTGAGTTACTCTCCCGCACAATTTTAGTTCAGTGCCAAGGGCTTCAATTTGGTCCTTACCAGTGTTCGAATTAACCGTACGTGCAGTTGCGTAGTTTCACTTGTACTTCTTTGCTGAACATTTCCTTCTAATTCAGTTTTGTTAATCAAATTCCAAATGAAAAGCACCAGCGTACTGTTACAATTTCTTTAACGTAGTTGCGCAAGTGCGCTTTTGCTACAAAACTTCGGTGCATCAAGTAATGTCCTCGGGTGCCATTGTTCGTTGACATTATTCGACAAGGACTATTTGAAAAAAAATTACTAACGATTATTAAGTCCATTCCTTGTTATCGAAATTGGTAACCAAGAAATGGAATAACACAGTAAATAGAGTCAAAATGAACATTGCTAGTGTTCTTATGGTACAGATTCGACAATAATTTATTGGTAGGATGTAGTGCACGATAGGAACTTTGAAAAATTTTGAGGATGTTCGAGCTACGTACTGACATGTGCTTTTCTCTCAAGTAAAGTATTAGTTGTGCGAATTGAGCATCATAATATTCGGGTTTACATGCCGAGCTCTTTACATAAGGGTTTCTGAACAAGCCGACCGTAGTCATTGTACGTGTGCCCAGTTTTGTTCTCTTCCCCATTCTATCATACTGTTACATGGCCAGAATAGGGCTTGTGATCAAATTATAGCAGTAAAAAGTTTGACGCTTTATGTTCTGTCTCCCAAGTCTTCGATCGGCATATTTTAGAGTTTTTATAGAAATATAAATTACTACCATCACTCAACGACCAACGATTTAGAACTTATCCACTAAAAATAGGCAACAGGGGATCTGTCGTTATTCAATAGTTTATTTTCCTTTTCTTTTTTCTACTAATGTTTTACTCCCTCCACACATTGTTCCAATTAGCACTTTGCTCCTCAGTATTCCTCATGAATATACTTATAAAGCTTAGTGCATTATACAGAATTATATTGAAAGTGAAACTAGGCTCATAAAGTCGGGATTATAATGTTTTTAAAATATGTTTTTCTATCACTTCTATCATACTTTCATTTCGAAAAAAATATTGTTCCCAGAATTTTTACTGAATGATAGTTCACAATATTTCTCGCTGGACTTTCTTTCTATACGTGCATATAAACACGAATGTAAAGAAAGTTGATACTTCTCAGGAATCATGAAAAAAATTTGTCTAAGATTTTAATACTGCTAACAGTACTTGGTATTACAAAATATAACAGGAAATTGAAAACAAACTGATTCACTGCCCCATACTGCGTCTGCATGATATATTAAAACGAATAATATGCAAATTAATTAGGAGGCAGTACACTTGTTCTTCCGTCTGAAAACTGTTGATAAAACAAGGAGCTTCGCTTTTTTGCTCTAGAATGGAATTTTGTTTTGGCGTACTTGGGTATTCGTATTCCAGTGGTTGCTCATACTTCGAAAGTCATTGAAGAGACGAACTCAGTAGAGCAGTAAACCCACGCCCAGGTAGATTTATCATCAGCTAACGAAACCAAACTAGCACCTCAAGCCAATTTTTATTCACAAGCACATATATTACCCAGCCAAAAAGTTCGTCGTATTTTAGAAAAATGTGGATATAACAAAAACAATCCAGTTTAACAGTTTATTGGACCACCTTTTATATTCATTACAGATTTCATTCCATCTATTAGACATATATTGTACAAGATTTTACAAAATCGGAAAGATTATTAGTCCTAAGTACAGGCAAACGTTAAGAAAGATCATTCAACGAAGAAACAAGAGGTGATGAGGCTCATGGCTTCCTTTCGAGTTTATCCCACAAAATTTCGGAAGGGTATAAATTAGGAGACTGTAGAGGCCGTACCATATGAGAAAGTGATCTCTCGTGATCCCTGAACCAATTTTGCACTCCATAAGACCAGTGGATGCGAGCGTTGTCATTTTGAAAAATATCGGAATCAAAACTAAATATCGGAAAAAACTAAAATCCATGGACGAATGTACTTGGTCATCTACGATGTTCAAATAATCCTTAGATTTCATTTTGTAACTGCACAAAGTTGCCGAACCTAATTCTGACTATGTGACGCACCCTCAGATCATTGCACTGCTTCTGGAGGCCTATACTGTTGAAGCGATTCATGAAAGATTCAAAGCTTCTTGGGCTTCCCATCTAATTCTAACTTTGCTATCTTTCGGGAACAATGTAACCCTCGATTCATCTGACCGGAGGACGTGTTTCCATTGTCCTACAGTGCAGTCTTGTGGTCTTTTGCAAATTGGAACCGTTTCATTCGATTAGCTTTACCAACCAATGATTTCCTGGTAGAGGCGCAACCCCTAGACACATTTCCTTCAGTTCTCGATGCATGACGCAACCAGAAATTTCCTTAGGGCCATCGTTGAGCATATTAGTTAATAACAGAAGACTTCATGCCGGTTTGCTTTTCCCAATGATTCCAAAAAAATCCCAGTGTAGTGTATTCAGAATTTAAACTTTGCTACTATTACCTCCGAATAATTATACTTCACTTTATGTTTTCACTTAGCAATTATTTACCTAGTCAAATGGCCTTTGGCCATAATTTGAAACATTTCTCTAGAGAATTCCCAGCCGGGTTCCAAGTTATAACGTGTCCTACGTCAGAGGCAATAGTTGGTTGTAATTATTTTCAGCTGGATTATTTATGCATGCTGTCATGGAAAGAGCAGGTGCTGTAAAGACACTGAGCTCAACCTATGTTGCACTATTTTTTTCAAGTATGTTATGAGAAAACACATAAAAAATATTTGAACGATATCTATATTTTATCAGGGTGCGACAAACTTCTTCATCAGGTCTTGTATTTTATCATTTCTTAATTGTTTACGAGTAGTTAGTATTGTGTTGAGACAAATTGAGCATTCAATGTCTCGGTATAATATAATCTAGGTACATGAATGCACTAAGATCACTTCATAGTTGTTTTATTGTTCATGACAAAATATCAGCTTAATATTTAGCCTTGATATTAAGTTAAGAATTCGTACATACAACTGGAAAAACTTCAAAAACAGCCTAGCGAAGAAGAAGTAAAAATAGCGGTATTTTTGTCAGCGCAACACCGTTGTAAACAAAAATTTAAACTGAGAGGCGCAACTCGTACTGGCATTACCGAACGAGTGACGTATCTCAAATTTTCTTCTTAAATTCAAGCTAGGCATTTGTACGGGCTAGTCTGTGTTTATCTGTTTGTTTTGAATGTTTATGATGTATATATACCGCGGTATTTCAGGGCTGTGTGCTGAAGGGACTATCATTTGATGTAGTAATTAAATTTTCAAGTAAAGTTATTTTAAACTTTTCCAGCTTACGTTCGTAATGATTGTATGAAAATGATCGAAGTAATAATTTTTGCCCTTGAAATAACAGTAAAATTTACTTCCCGCGTGGTTTGAATTTTAATGTAACCTCACGTTTCAGATTATTCTGATTTTACTTGAAATATGAACCTAATTAATAATCTGTGTTCTTAAACAGGGTGTAATTTTCGAAATTAGCAGCAGAATGTTGACATCGGGCTCATTTTTTAAAAGGCTGGACCTCACATTTGTGACTCAAGCTTCATTGCAATGATTCATTGTACTGGTGACTGAGAGGCAAGGGAGGTGTTCTGATAGCTGCAGTTTTTTGTTTGTACTTAGATTTTTACAAAAGAGAAAACTTTCATCAAGTTTATTTAGAAGTAACATAGTTTGAAATAACACTAATTTTCTAAATGACTCAACTACTTGAATTCTTCATTGCATTTTAGGAACTTCACTAACATTTTTTCATTTCCCTACCTTCCAAGATTTTTTTAGAGGAAGCTCCAAAGATGTGACAGTGTGCCACACCTCAAGGAAAGGTTCAATTGTTAAATGATACTTTTTGCAGATTAATAGACTCATTTTTTCAGAAATCATTATTCTTGGAAGAAATTATTTAGGCTAAAATTATACCCTGTTCTTAAGTAATAATTTTTTGTATATTTTGGTATTCCTAAGCACAATGGAGTCTCACACAAAGTTGATTGAGTAAGTATGCCTTATACTAAAAGTTTAGCAAGTTATTAGAGTATTAATTAGATACTTTTTGAAGCAACACAATTGCTTTAGGCTGCAGCCAGTCTGTAGTTTCATATATGTAATTCTTGCATCATTTTGCTACCTCATTATTTTGAATGCAGATGCCAAGGTCAATATTATAAGATTATTTCCATTAATATCTAGGTCAGCCTCCCACTCAAGCTTGTGTGTTGCATGGCACTTTTTTAATGAACCCTCATCTGTTCATTACCAATCAGAATACGTAAACCATGTAAATTATCATGTTTTAAGGTATTTATGATTTTATAGCATCTTCTACCTTTTGTGATTGTTTGCTATAGTAGTATTTTATCAAATTAAATTGTAATTTAACCTGATTGAACTTTGTTCAACCTTGTCTAATTTTATTTTGTCTAATTGACCCATCGTTAATTACCATTTTAGAGTGTATAAAATTCTAAAAATGAATATGTGTGCTGCTAAAATTTCGGTAAATTTCTAAATTGTGGACGATAATTTAGGCATTAACCATTGAATTCTTCCATGACACTGCTATCATCTTGAGATATATAATTTTCAGAGCCTAAATTCTTTACAGTGTGTGAGGTCTTTTAGTCTTGTTAGTCTTTGTAGTGAAATAGGAAATATGTCTCTTTAATTTGTTTTCCTGCATGCAGCAAATAATAAGTCATTTATCTATTTGATCAAGTTTAGTGAATTTGTTTTGGATTTTGCCATAAATAATATCTAACAGTGAAATGTTTTTCACAATTTTGCCATTGTGTTCACTGTAATATGCATGTTATGAAATGCATCATTAAATAAGTCTAGGTTTGGAAGTTTGCTGTTCGTGTTCAAGTTGTAGAAGGTTTTGTTGCTTACTATACTATTTGTATATATTCTATTCTGTTCTTCTAAGTTTCAAATTTAATAATTTTTTAATATTTCTACGTTATATTGGTTGCAACATTTTTGTATGGTCAGTTCCATCACATCCATTGTCTGCATTATTGGCCCTGAAGCAGTGTCTCAATATGTACCTAATTTTGTACTATTATTTAAAATGCAAGTATTTTTATATTTTTAAATTTAGTTTTATATTTTACATCTTTCCAGATTTAGTAATTTTTTTTTATTAAATTTCAGGGTGAAGCAGTTAGCTTCTGCCTCAATTGAAAGGGCAATTGACAAACTTGACAAGCTCTGGCAGTCCATTGGGCTGAGCTCTTCTGAACAGACACATCGACTTCAAGTCCTCTGTGACAGCATAGTTGTGAGTTGGAAATATAGTGTTAGTAGTTAGTAGTCAACAGAACTGCAGCCTTGTACAAACAAACATGCTCTTTTGAAATAACATGGCATTGTAAGTTGGAATAGTGGTTTTATGAAGGAATAAAATTGGAACTCAATGCAAATCCATGTACACTGCCTAATACTCAAGCAAGCAATGGAAATTTTTTATGAAAGTGGAAGATCATAATTGTTGTGTTGGTTCCAATTTGCCTGATTTTTCATTTCAAAAGTTTGGAGTTGGTAGCTATACACAAAAATGTGGGCTCATGAGGGAAAATGTTGGCTCACAAGGAAAAAATGTTGGCTCGTGGAGGTTTGCTGCAGCAATAAAATTGTTGAAATATTCTGTGCTGCATGACATACCAAAATTATAGCTGTGATGCTTTACATATTTCAGTTTTTTATATGTAGATTATGTAGCGTTTTAGATATTATGTTGTATACATGATGTAAGTGAGTGTAAAGAAAACTGCTGCCTCTTCCTTATTTTGATGAGTTTAAGTTATGTTGTGTTTGCTGTGTGATTCATAGTGCTAGCAAGCCTAAATAAAACAACTGCCACTTATTTTTGTTACTGATGAGCTCAAGTTTGAAATTTGTTTAGGGAAGGTTGACATTCAGAAATATGTTGCTGGATCCTTAAAAAATCAGATGAATCTAGAAAAGTAGAAGATGGGCTCTTTGTGCCAAGTGAAATTTTGATGATTATTTCTCTGTTCCAGAAAGTCGGACAAACCACTCTGCAGTATGAAGAGGAAGCAAAGGAGAGACTACTGGCTGAAATTAAATCTACAAGGGAAAGTATTGATGATGTGTGCAAGGTATGTCATATATACATACATATATAATTTTTTATTGCTCTCAACTTAAGGGAAATAAATCGAGGTAAAATTATGAACTGCAGCAATGTGTAAACTGAATTGGTAATTCTTCTTGTTCCTATACTACGTTAAAATTACTGAATTTTGTTGTAATGGTATTAAAAAAGGACTAGAAAACAGTTCTAATCTTTTCCTCATGTAGTATCTGCTAGTCAGTTTTGTATGTTGATCTCTGCTTTTTATCATTAGTACACTCATACAAAGTTTTGCTGCATAAAATAGTTTGAAGATAATCAAAAAGACATGGAATTTAACTTTCTATTCATGGAAAACTGTACCTTGTTTGTACTGAATGGGAAATGAATCCTCAAGCCAAGCCCATGCTGTTCTTACATTGTATTGCTCAAGTTGTGTACTTTAGTGCTGGTGATTATATGCCATCTTTAATTTTAAATATAAAGTTTTATATAAGTAATAACTGGTTCCAAAAACACAGTTCAATATGGAGAAATGAACAGTAAAAATGTTTAATTAGTCAAATTATGACTCTTGAGCACTTATGTATCTTTGCTATTGATCAATAATTATTTATTTTGTGTTGATAAAAACCTACAGGGATTCTAGTGTGGGAACACCTGTGCATAGATTCCACATTTTGCTCAGTACATACCAGATGGTCCTTTTTTCTCTTCACTCCCTTGGTATTGCACTTGGTGTGGATAGGGAGCTTTAAACTATAAATATAACCTAACCTGTGTTCATATGAATGTTTACCTCTTTAATCTATGTGTATTTGAATCTATCAAGTTTGTTCTAACAGCCATTCAATCAATACCTGCTTATTTACTAAAAAACTTGGCTAAATTGCAGATTTTCAATCATCCAAATGGATGCTACTCTTATAAGATTTGTATTTTCAAGGTTCATTCTGGTTTATTTTTATTAGCTTCATAGTGAGACTCTGTGCGTAGGTAGTTGTTACTCTGCTTTTTTTATACATACGTTTCCTGCAACTTGTCTCACTGTTGGATCATTTGACCTCTATCCTAAAAGCAGCGAGGCAGGAAGTGTGGTAATTATTGCCTTACCTGTTGCAAGTGATCATTATTTTGCAGGATCTCCCCCATGATATTCGACCTCCATCTCCTGCAAGTGGCCTTGTGCCTTTTGAACTCCTGGATACTCTACGACAGCAGCTGAAGGACGTCAAGGATGCTAAGCAGCAGCGAATTGACGTCCTGCAGAAGTTGCTGCGTCAGCAAGCTGTAAGTACCAGTCGTTGACTCCTTCCTTGGCAGGATTTTCAACGAACCCGTGCAATATTCAGGGTATTTTTTATAATGTTTTCCACACGTATGAGTACACCCGAAAATGATTTGTTTTTAGAGGTAAAGGATGGATGTGTTAGCTTTGTTCAAGCTTTTCTTTCATTAAAAATCTAGAATTTGTCGAGTATGCTCACTCGAAATTGTGATATGCTAATTAGGTCAGAACGAGTTGACTGGTCCAAATCGGAGAGCATTAAAGACTGGTGCTTACTTTGTCAAGAGCTCTCTACTCTTTGGGGTTGAGTTATGAATCTAGGTACTATCTCTGGCTATGACTGTTAAGAGTGTGTAGGTGGTCTTTGTAGCTAGAGGCCGTGAAGTATTGAATTGATAATATTTTCAAGATGCTGATTCACAAGCAATGAATGAAAAATTAAACTGTACTGCTAGCATATGATGGTATTGTGCTGTTTGAGGGCTATTGAACTTACTGGCGTGGCGGGGCACCTCCGAGTGGTGCCAGGGGAGAGGCCTCTTTGTGGGGGGGGCTGAACTGAAACCCCGCCAACCCGGGGGGTAGGGGGCAATGCGGAGGTATGTCAAAGGACATTCTGCCCAGCAACCCTTTTTCGGGAACGGAGGGGAGCGGGTGTAGCCACCCCGTGACCCTCCCTAAACATTATCGAGGCGACGGCACCTTCCGGGGCCCCTACTCGGTGCCTGTCCTTGGGCCGGGCTTGAAGCAGCGGACGATGGAGGCCACTCTGAGTTTGGTGGGGGTGCACCCCAGGTGCTAGGGGAATTGAGTATGTGTCAACTAAGCATGACGAAATTAATCATTCTTTTTTATAACATGTATATTAAAAAATTATACATATCTCTCAGCTCATTTCATATTTCCTGTCAATTTGACTTTGTTCATTGTTTGCTATTCTTTTTATTGGCCTCTGATTGCAGGTGTTGTGTGAGCTCCTGGGTGGGGGGGAGCTGCAACCACCCCTGCCAGCTGTGCCATCCAAAGTACAGCTGGCCGCGCTGCAACAACACCTCCACGGACTGGAGGCTCTGAAGGTGTGTGCACCTTGGTGGCAGAGGTCCGGGCACACAAGCCTTCACTGGAATGTAGCTCTGTGGGGGAACTCGTGCACTTGAAGGAGAAACTTGACCACCTTCACGGAAGGTGTAATGCAGCCTACAATATAGGTTGTGGTCAACTTCCTGCTGATCAAGTTCACGAGTAATGGTCGATACGACTTGAAGAGGGTTATAAGTTTGTTGCGCAGTGTTATTAATGTATGCCTGTTGAATGTTTTTTTTATACGTGTTTGTTAGTTTTAGCATAAACTGACTCACGATTTATCATTCAGAACTGATTGCGGTTGTAAGTCTATCACAACCTGTACTGCTGTAGCTTCTTGTGTGGATTTAGTTGATTATTTAAGGGCATGTTATTGTGATAGAGTAGCTCAGCCAAAGCCTTGGCGTACCATGAGTAGCGGGGCTCTGAAGTTGTGTCGTTCAGGGAGCTATGAAGAAAATTTCTAAAGCCAATTTTATTATCAACATTAGTCTCATGAGCGCACTGAAAGTTAAAAATTCAGATCATCAAAAATCTACAGGGGTTAAATCTGGGTTTGTCATCAACCTGAAATAATTTTGAGTTCACGAGTAGGGGGAACAGCATCCCATCAGCGTGTGAGCCATTTCTTGATGCTAAAAGTTTGAGGCACATCTCTATTTTGCGTGATATTCTGTGAAATAAAAATATGCTGGAGTTAGTAACCACCATGGAATTTTAGACCATGGTGGTCATTATTTTGACAAAAATCCGAATATGGGAGTAATGCTGACCGTGACTTAACTGCTGATCTTGAATTAATGGAGAAAAGATATGTAACAACTGCTGTGCAGCTTGCCAACTTTAGTTATTTTTCTTTTTCCCATTACTGAAGATGAAGTTTTGAATCACAATTTTAGATGAAAACTTAATTTATCAATCAAACAGCATTGATTTGTTCTGTAGAATATGTATTGTATTTGAATCCTTTACTGACCTAAATATTTTAGCACAGAGGCTCCATTTAGCTTCTCAGTTACCTTATGTATATACACATTTAGCTTTTGATGAAGAACTTTCAATATCCTTATGGAAATGAATTTTGAAATCCTCGTAGACAATGGAAGAGACTTGTAGATCGTGTGCTAACTCGGCGGTGCGTTGCAGGCGACCCGGAAGCAAGAGTTCTTGGAGCTCAAGCGAGCCATCCTGCGGCTAGCTGTGAACCTGGAGGAGACCACGGAGGAAGAGGCTTTCAACAGTTTACAGGAGGAGAACGACGACGACCTCTGTCTCACTGAGCAGCATCTGCACACGCTCAGGGTGTGTCTCGAGGGTGGACTGGTGGTGCAGGGTGGGCTTGTAGTGGTGGTGGTGGTGGTGGTGCAGGGTGGGCTTGTAGTNGTAGTAGTGGTGGTGGTGCAGGGTGGGCTTGTAGTGGTGGTGGTGGTGCAGGGTGAAGCTGCGGTGGAGGTGCAGGGTGAGGATTAATGGTGATGCAGAGTTTCGAGACTTCAAGTTGTGGAAACGCTCGCACTATGAGATTGTAAGCCGCGATGCCAAGGCTAGTCAATCAGTCCATCTCAAGTACTCTTACTGTGCGCTCCTCACTCTTTGCATGTCTTCTTGCGTTTGGGTCTGACTTCATTCTTACCAGTTGTGCATTTTGTCGATTGTATTTGTTGCTTTGTGACGGCCATTTGATCAGCTCCGTAAAGGTATCAAGCAGTCACTTTCTGTACCCAATAAGCCTCATTTTAATAGCAGTGTGGCCTTAAGCTTTTACCTTCTGTACCCAATAGGCCTTACTTTAATAGCTTTGTGGCGTTAAGCTTTTAAGTTCAAGTTTAAAAGTTGTCAGTGTGCGAACTTGGTCTCGTGAAAATGCGGTCGTACACTTATGTGACTGGAAAGCTTTTCAAATTTCATGACAAGAAAATCATGTTATAAAAAAAGTCACTCTGGGCGATCTAATTTATCAGACTCGTTTTGTGAGTCGGGAAAAAGGATGCACCTTAGCGGTATTCTTTGGACTTCGACACTCATTCTCCTCTGAAAGCCTGAGAAATTTCATCTCTGTGAAATAATTCCTCATTTCTACGTCCCCATATTCTGTGACATTCACGAATGCAACTCAAAAGACGATTGCTGCACGTCACTTTTCAGCTCCCATGATGCCGGAAAAGCGTGCCAACATTACCTTTTGTTTCAAATTTTTTGGCCCGTTATAGGCCTAGCTACTGCAGCGCTAGTAACCCTATTCTACTACTACTATTAATATTGTTTCAGAGTAAGCAAAGTGATCTGGAGTTCCGTGTGTCCGAGTGCCTGGTCCGGTGGCAGGAGCTCAAGGAGACCATCAGTCAGCTGTGGGAGGACCTGGACACGGACCAGCTGCACAGGGAGACCGTGTTACACAACTGCGCTCTGCACACACCTTCTTCTATTGCCACCGTGAGCTGCTCTCCGATGTGTTAAATGTTCCATAAAGAGCTCCGAATTTCAATCGGGTGACAGCTTTGTGTTCCGAAGTTTTAAAACATGTTTTTGTTATGTTTGTTATGCCACTGCTAATGTTTTTTTCAGAATAGCAGTACGCATTATTGCATTCTCATCGTAGAAACATTTTATTTAATGTCGACTCCCTTTATAATGAAATAATTATGTCAGCTTGGAATCATGTATATCTGTATAACTTTGTTCAATAGGTTTCCAATTTATCTCCTTCATGTACTCGAACATAATTCTCATTCAACTATCACAGCAAGAAAATCTCATTGAACCATTATGGCTCTGCTTAGATGGACGTTGTTCTTTATTTTAATTGTTAATAGACTGCACCAAAACGGGTTTTTAGAGCTGAGATTTAATAGTCCGTCATTGTAGTCAAAATTTTCTTGAGTGCACATCTCGACTTTGAGTTGGCCACCTGACCAGCAGTGGAGTGGGATGGAAGATGCATTACGTCTGTTGTTCGCTATTTACTCTAGCACTGAATTTTGCCCCCTCTGTGTGCGGATGTGCTTCGGGCCCGCAGGTAAAATGGCCCTCCGACGGGTCTCTTAACTGAGGTTGTGTTCAGCGAGTCGATTCAGTCGACTGCAGATCACTCAGGGGGCACAGGGTTAGGTTAGTTAGGTTTATCCATCGTATGCTGTGGGGATTGGGTTCCTAAGGGGATAATGCAAGGTTACTTCAGCTATGCTGTAGATTGGCCTTTGGGAATTTCATCTTTCTTGCTTACTGTTTGCTTCTTTCAATTTTCACACCTTTGCGCTCTCTTTTCTTTGCCATTTCTTGCCCTCCATTCTTAACTTACTGTTTTTATGCGCTGAGGCCCTGTGTGGTCCCTTCTCTTTCATTTCTTTGGATCTTGTTTCATGTGAATAGTTTAGCTTTAAATTAATTATGTAACCTAATACATGAGCGTTAGATCGGTTCCAGCAAACAACCGATGTCTCATTCGCTTCTGATAACACGCTCTATTTGCTTCCTATGACATTTCCGTGCCATTTGATGCTTGTTCTAGCTGATACCGCTCTATGTGAGAGACAACTGTACAGAGGTTGTTTGCTGAAACCGATCTAGCGCTCTATGCGGTGGGGACTGCACAGAGGTTGTTCGCTGGAACTGATTTAGTGCTCTATCTGAGGGGCGACTGTACAGAAGTTGTTTGCTGGAATCGATCTAGCGCTTTATGCTGGCGACCCCAGAAGAGCGTTGTTAGGTTATTTCAGCTGAAGATAGGCCTTTGAGACTTCTATATTTCTGCCCTCTTTGCTTCTTTTAATTTTCATACCTTCTTCGCTATCAGTTATTTGTTGTCTTTTCTTTCTCAATTTACTGTTTCTATAATCCGGTGTGGGAACACGCCTGTAGATGGATGCCACATTTTCTACAGTCCATTCTAAACGATCTTCTGTTTGCTCTCTTTGGATCACATGTCATGTGGGTGGGGAGCTTTAACCCTTTCCCTCCGAAGTAGGTCATATAGGGTACGCGCGATCATCTAACTAACCTACCTAATGTGACCAAAGCACTATCATGTATAAATACAAATTTTTAAGTTTCGTCAAATTTGAGTTCATCAATCGAATAAGCTAGTTCTGATTAGAAACAAAATGAATAGGATAACTAAATTTGTGAAACCAAAATCCTTCGTTTTTAAATTCACAGCAGAGATGTTTGTCAGCATGTAGTTTTACCTGCATGGAGAATCGTAGTCAAAGTGTTGAACTAAATAATAATAATGAATTGGACCCAGCTGTGCGCCTTCACTACAACGAACGATCCCATTTCAGCTGGAGAAGGAGTTGCGAGAAATGAAGACCCTGAGACTGGCCAACATCGGCAAGTTCATCGAGAAGCTGGACGTGCAGCTGGGGGAGCTGTGGCACTCGTGCTACCTCGAGCAGGGCGACAGGCTGCTGCCCACGCGGGCTGGTGAGGGGGGGGCAATTGGGTGGTCCACGTGTGTCACTTCGCAAGGCTCTGCGTTTCAAGTTCTTGCGTTTGAAAGTTTTTGTGTTTGAAAGTTTTTGCGTTTCAAGCTTTTGTATGTAGAAGTTCTTGTGTTTCAAGTTTTTGTATCCGAAGTTTTTTGTTTCAAGTTTTCATATTCAGAAGTTTTGTCTTCTAAGTTTTTGTGTTGAAACTTTTTTGTGTTTCAAGTTCTTGTGTTTGGAAGTTTTTTGTGTTTCATGTTCATAATTTAGTCGCTAATTTGAACCTGGGTCCTAATTTAGTGACTAGTGTTGACTTAGATCCTAATTTAGTGACTGGTGTTGAGTTGGATCTTAGTTTAGCGACTAGTGTTTATTTGAGATCTTAGTTCCTAGTGCTTACTTACGATCTCAATTGAGTGACTGGTATCGGCTCAGATCCTAATTTAGTGACGGCCTTTGGCCCAGATCCCCCCACTGAGCTGGACCTGCTGGTGCTGGAGTCGGAAGTGACCAAGTGGAAGACCTACAAGCAGGACAACGCTGACCTCTTCGCCCTGGTACGTGGCGTGCGCTGGAGGCTGCGTGAGTGCGTGTAGTTGTGTCCCCTATTGCTGCCCCGCCCATCTACTTTGACTGAGGTATTTCTACTTCTCTCGTGTATTTCTACCTCTCATCTACTTAATCTCATCTGTTTTTAACTTTCATCTTATCTATTTCTACCTTTTTCATCAATTTTCTTCTCTCTTATCATCTTCTACTTCTCTCATTTCTTATATTTATATCATCTTCTACCCCTATGATCTTCTTCTATCTTTATGATCTACTTCTCTCGTTTTCTTCGACCTTTCTCATCTTTTTCTACCTTTCTCATCTTTTTCTACCTTTCTCATCTTTTTCTACCTTTCTCATCTTTTTCTATCATCTTCTACCTCTCTTTCATCTTCTTCTNTCTCTCATCTACTTTTACGTCTCTCATCTACTTTTACGTCTCTCATCTACTTCTACCTCCCACTGAACACTGCTTCAGGCTGTAGGTGTGTGTGCTGCGTACGTCAGCCCACGCCAGGATCTGTCCCGGAGCAGCTAAGCCGCAGCTGTACACTCAACTGATGTGAACCATAAATAATTAGGAATTTGAAGGCGAAGAATATGCTGGAAAAAATGAACATGTTTCTTTAGAAAGTGGTTTCTAGTCCGGATCTATCACCAATTTCATAGAATTTATTTGCAAATCTCGAAATGACAAGCAATACAACCTGATCAAGATCGACTACAACAGTGCTAGAACTTAGGAATAATTACAATACTCCTCAGGGGTATGCGCTGAATGGGATTGTCCTTCAGCTCATTTTGGGGACTTGGCAATTCTCGGGGGATAGGTAAGATTCCCGAGCTATTCTTTCTACTTCGAACTGCACGAAAAATTGATCATGTAAACTGAAAATGAGCTGGAAACCGAAAAGAAACTTTTACACTGAAACGGAATGCGAACCTAAAATTTATGCGATGTTCATTTTAAAGGCATTTCATGTGGCTAGGAAGCTTTAAGCTAACTAGTCATCAACTAATCTTTAGTCTATGTGCATGGAGTTCTGTGTGGGAACACACCTTTGCATAAACTCCCCGTTTTCTTCAGTCCATACAAAAAAGTCCCTTCTTCTGGCCCGCTTCGGATCACATTCCACGTGGGTGGGGGAGTGTTGCACCAACTAATGATCTAATCTACCGTCTCAGGTTTCCGAGTTCGAGGACAAGTTCGAGGAGCTGCTGCACCTCGAGAGTCTCGCCAAGGACCCCTCACGCTTGTTCCAGACGAGGGGCGGCTCGCTGCTGCAGGAAGAGAAGCGTAGGAAGAGGATCAAAGTTGTGAGTACTTTTACTTTTACTGTAAGACACTGTATCGTGTGATTTGGATACATCCTGTACCGCTCTCATTTAGAGTCATGAATGTTGTGTTCTACTCTACGACTTGACTTGTGCTCTAATCATGCATGCAGTATCGCTTATTTATATGTAGTTCTGAAAGCTGTGTTTTGATCTCGGAACTAACTAACACTCTGTTTAGTCAACTAAAATCGCTTTCACTCATGCCGGTCGGGCCATAAGTAAGTGCCACCCACGACTGTAGCACTGATACACCGGGAAAGCTCTACACCCATTGTGGCACTAGTGGTATAATAATTTTAAAATAATTTTAAAATAATTTTAAAATAATTTTAAAAGTCTTACTTGGGCCCACTGTGTAGTTCCAAGTATGGTGTTCATTTTGTGACCTGACCCACGTATTATTCGCTCATAGTTCCCATGTTTGACGAATGCTTTCAACGCTTTACAGGAGCTGCCCCGGGTTCAAGATAAGCTGTTGGCTGTGTACGAGCAGTACGAGCAGCACTCTGCTCCCTTCGTGTTCGGGCAGTCGGTGCCTGACTACATAGACCGCAAGTGGAACGAACACGAGCAAGCGAGGCAACTCGACAAAAATGCCAGGGTCAGGTCACGTCTCGTCTGTTTTTTAACCCTTACTGCTAGCGTCGCCACACCGTCAGAAATGACCGTAAATTTCATGAGAGACTTTGTAATTTTCTGTATTACTCGCTGATCAGGAATACGGACCAGAGAATTTTCTTGTAATTCGGAAATAAATGGTTACACATATAAACACAGAATTAATTGAAGCAAATAAATATGTATGCACGGCGTATTGTTTTGTAGTATAGATAAGAGTGAAATTCCGGCGTTGCATATATGTGGCCCCCTGAAGGTGGGGTACATTCATTCGAGCGTGTTTGCAGTCTGTCGAATTGGAGGCACAGGCATTTTCCCAGGAGTTTTAGGTGGTGGGATGGAAGGGTTTGTGTGCTGCTGTTCAAGCGTTCGCCGACAAGGCGTTGTCCTTGTTTGCTTACAAATTTGTATTTTTCATATGAGATAAGCAGAGGATCCTGAAGCGCCAATCGCTTACTACTATGTGCTACCAATTACTACCAATAGCTTACTACTATTACTGCTGCTACTTCTACTACTACCTGGCTCGCAATCGCAGTACAGGACGAAGATGTTATGTCCTCGGTGTAAGTAACTCTTAATTTTGAGAGTAAATGTGATGGCCCATGCTACCCCTGCTACCGACCGTATCATGCCATGCCATGTCTGTCGTGTGCCTTGTTATATCATGCTATGCCATGCCATGTCCGTCATGTCAGCCGCGTCCTTACTGCGACTGGGGGGTGTGGAGCCGCTCTTGTTATGTCTTGGGCCTCTCAATTTAGTTTTTGCTTCGCCCCATTCAGCTTCAGCGCCGCCTCGTCGATAAATTTATGAAATGCTATTTAAAATTAATTGATTGGCCAAAATTATAATTATAGATGTTTGGGCCTTAAAGTTAAACTGGGCTGTTGTTTCCAGTAACGTAGAATGAAATAAAACTTTTTTTTGTTCACTTCATAGGAATTTATTGAAACGGGCATTCTAGTGCTACGAAAATTGAGGGCGCGTTTACGTGACCTAGGCTATGGTTGAAATGAAAGGCGTGTCCTGGCGCGTGGCTTTCGAATGGAATGACTTGTATGAATGAGGTGATGTGGAGTGCTGCGTCGTATCGCGGTGGCGTGGTTGGTGGTCAATTCTGGCACTACTGTGTCCCATTAGTGGTAGGTGTGACGTCAGATGACTGCAGATGCTGAGATCTTGAAAACGAAGATTTTTATATTCTTTGTTGAGTTACAAAATTTTGAACTTCTGGAGCTCTTGAGCTTTGTGAAGATATGTGTTTTCGGTGTGAAATGGGCAGTGCATCCTGAAGCGCCAGTTTTGAACGGTTTACTACCACTGCCTCTGATACTGCGTCAGATCTCCTGACTAATGAGCTTTATAGTTCGTCTGTTTGGTGCTTTCGATTGCGAGGGATGTTACTGTCAAGGTATATTTTGAGCAATATGTGCTGTTGGATTGTGCAATTGTGCAATTCGCAAGTCCTTGACCGATAGTCAATTCACAATTGTGCAATTCGCAAGTCCTTGACCGATTGTCAATTCGATTGTCAATTCGCAATTGTGCAATTCGCAAGTCCTTGACCGATTGTCGCCAGTGTTGACATCATCACTAGGCACCGCATGCTCGCGTATAGCTTCAGTTACCACATGACTGCTGCGCTGTCGGAATCTGTGGTCCAAAATAATTTCTTTAACTTTTCAGAACGGGTGAAGACTAGAGTCTATCCGAACTTCTAAGCTACTCTTAGGATGATTGTACTTGAAGTTCCATTTTCACGACATATCCTGATCAGTTACTAGAAGAAGCCTGCTAAGGTTAATGTGGCACTCAATTTACTGCCGAAGTGTGAATTGGCGGGCTTCAATATGCTGTTTCTGACCACAGGGACACTCGCGTATGCATGTTCAGGTAGAAAGGTTAACATATTCATCCTTTTACAGAAGATGAATTCATCAGGCAAGTCACGCAAAGTTTCTGCTCCCGTTGCTCGATGCACAACGCCCGCCCAGCGTCCTGCAGCTGCCAAAACTACTGGCACCAAGGTGGCTTCCTCTGCAGCTGGTCCGAAAACTCCCTCTGTCACCACCGCCCGCATCACGTCGAAGGTGCAAGCCTCTGACAAGGGCGGCACCCCACAGCCCGTGTCACTCAAGCGACTGCTTGCCCAAGACGATGTTGGGGGAGCTCCTGCTGGGGATGACGACGGCTGCGAGCTTCAGTCCGGGTACTCGGTCTCAAAGAAAGCCAAGATCGCGATGCTCACTCCTGGCGTCACCAATGCAGGTG
The DNA here is from genome assembly GCA_014899125.1 of Orchestia grillus. Lineage (NCBI taxonomy): Eukaryota > Metazoa > Arthropoda > Malacostraca > Amphipoda > Talitridae > Orchestia > Orchestia grillus. The sequence goes on along the minus strand of VOMN01118325.1, from coordinate 11,330 downwards.
AAGGTCTCTAATGATGAGATTTTGGTACGAGAGAATCTGAAGTTGAACTCAAACTTCACCCTCAACTGAACTATTTTTTTAATATTACACATATTAATATTATTATATTACAAAGAGAGAGATCGTAGAGTGTTCTGACAGAAGGACCATACTTTTTGAGAGTACTGTCTGATACAAGGTGCAGGCCAGGGTTAACCTAGCGTATTATACTAAGGTTTAGATGTCCCCTTCAGTGGTGGTGGTGCAAATATTGGTGCTGTAGTGTACGCCTTGGTGTCTGCTCGAGTGGTAATGTATTTTTGAATCTTGTCGGAGAAAAACATTAGCATTATCAATATTACTTCTGTTATTACCAGACTTTTACCGCTGCAGCCACCGAGGGTGATCTTTGAATTTATGCTCAGTTGAGGAAAAGAGGTATTGTCCATTCTGAAGCAAAACATGCGCAGTGCTTGCTTACAGCTCGATATTTCAAACAGTGAGTCTAAAATCCTAAAGTTGAATTAAGGAATCAGGCTAACACTTGACCTTACAGCTTGAGTATCGCCAATGCAACTCCTGTCGAGGAAACACTACGGCTCCTTATGTAAATTTTTTGCCGAGTTTTTCTCTACTATGCAGGGTGTTTCTCCAAACTATTCCTACTTCGGTGTGGAATGTCAATGAATTCGCGTAAGATGGAATCACAGCAATCGAAGAGAGGCATCAGGACTGCAGCCCACTGAGGGTGTGCACTGAGGGTGTGCATCGAGCTCGAGTCCGCCCAATATTGGGCGGATACTCTAAAGTGTCGTGTACATTTTCGTGTTTATAGGAGCACCGCTAGGCTACCTCAGCTTTAGATAGGCCTTCGGGACTTCTATATTAAAAAAAAAAAAAAAATCGTGTTTATAAGCATAGCTCGAATTTCTACTGGAATTATCATTTACAGACGTGGCAAGTCAGTATGAGATCATTTACTTTGCTTTTTTAGTACTTTTTACTACACGTGTGAAAGGTCTCTTCTGTAAGAACTGATAAGTTCAACCCTTAATTGAACAAATTGTTTTTAACGTTACATGAAAATAATTCGTAAGCAACGGCTACGCGAGGGAAATATGATTTTAATAGAGTGTTATGTGTAACCATGCGCCTCACTCTCGTCCGTCAAAGTCACTACTGCAGCGTAAGACGCAAAAAATGCACCGTTGTTAACTTGGCTGCTGTATTTTGTGTTGGGTAGGTATCATGATGGTCTGTTTTCATAGATATGCGGGTTGAAATTATAAAGCAACACTTGAATTGTTACAGAAACATGAAAATAGGTGATCATGGTACCCTGAATGAAGTAAATTAAACATGGTCCATCGCTCTGTACTCGCGTTGCAGCTGCGATATTTTCAGAGGTGGCCCCTTCTGCGTCAACGCAAGCAGCACCTCCTCCGTTCAAGTCTCCTACAGCGGCTGTTAAAGTCGCCAATGCTGAGAGGAAGGTTCGTCTACTTCATGTCCAACTACGTAGTCATGCTACCTGTTACTCAACGGGATTTGCTGTTTATTCATCACTGAATGCTGTTTTTCCAGTGATGCATGTCGCCAATGTTCCTCGTCGTTTTCTTTGAAATCAGCTATTCATAAACAGAACTGTGTTAACCAAAATACTGTCATATCGTATTCTATCGTATAACTCATTAAATTTCTTTCGATTTCATTCATTTACGATATGATATTCAGTATTCTATCCACGACGCTAACACATGTCATTGCGACTCGAACAGATGAACATTAATTTTGTCCTATATACATAAAGGATGCGCCAAAATTATGGCAACGTAAGAACTTGTAAGTTTCTCAGTGGAAAAAGGTATGAAAATGAAATTTTCATTTATGAAATTACAGGCGCCTGAACAACAATGAGGAAGATTGACTCAAAAGGCCTCTTTTATCTAATACTAAGAAAGATGGACATGTACATCCTTACTCGTGTGTATTACATGGGGTTAAATTTTAGTGTTATCTAATTAAGCAAGTGTGACGCCAAACCTGGAAATAAATAAGTATGTACTAGAAGTCTTTCTTATTATTAGATTGGCGGTGGTAATTAGTGCCGGTTCTTTGGCTGTCCTGCTCTTTTATTTCACGTCTACTCGGGTGCCTGTGCGTGATTTGCATCTGACGGCATCAAACTTGGGTAGTGCCCCTAGAGTGGTCCACTTGGCCCGTACCTGTGGCGGTATTCTATTTCATTCTATTATTTTAGTGCATATTCAGTGCTGTGTTCGCAAAGTTATTGAGCACTAATGTTGCAATTAATGCAGGCGGTTTAATAATGAATACGGCAGGTAAATATAAATGACCTTTATTAATGGTGTTGAAAGTAAATGTTGTTTAGGTTTGGTAGTGTTGGTGCGGCTTTGGAGCTTTTTAATTTTCATTTCTTGACTGCGCGACTACTGTTATACGTCCGTACGTCTATGCTTTCCTGACATCCGACTTGAGAGGACATGTTGTGTATTGTAGAGTTGATGTGAGGCAAGTGGGTTCAGATCTGATGCGCGTGAGAGTTAAATTTTTTTTAAATAGTGCAGTTTATCTAAACTAGAATACGGTAAGAAAAGTATGCAGTGACTTGGTGAAGACGAGACATGACGTCACGTCTTTACCTCGTGTCTCGCCGGTTGCCCACGTTAGCCAGCCGAGTGTGTCACTACGAACTGAAGGTATCTAGGATACGAGCTCAGCGACAAAAATGTTAAGGTGTCGAAATCCTTGCGCTTGTAAGTACCATTACTTCCAACTTACGTCCATATACACCCGGAACTACATCCAAGCTTGCCGGTAGAGCCGGTTCTAATATTGCCCCTCTCACGCCTCTAATTATTTCACAATATTTCCACTACCCCTGCATTTACCTCCTCATTTCTATTTCTATTAATTTTATCTTTCTTTTTTTATCGTGAAGCCCTGCGCTTGGCTTTGATTCCCTTTCGGTAAATCGTGTCATCGCCGCCGAGTGGCCCGTGTTAAAAGAGAAGAAGAACCCTGTTTTAAAAGAAGTTTATTTTAAAACCAGTGTGTTAGGTCTTTTTTGTGTCTTTAACACTTTGACTACGATTCTCCACACCAGTAAAATTACACGCCGATAAATATCTCTAATGTGAATTTAAAAATGAAGGATTTTGGTTTCACTAATTTGGTTACTCAATTAATTTTCTATCTAATCAGAACTATCTTATTCGATTGATGAACACAAAATTGACGAAAACTCGAAAATTTGTATTTATACATGATAGTGCTTTCGTTACATTAGGTTAGGTTAGATGATCGCGTGTACCATATATGACCCACTCCGGAGGCTAAGTGTTAAATGACTTTTTTACAATTGCTTTCATGTTTAACCCTGTAAGGATCACTGTCATTCCTGAAGGATATGAGAAATAGCATCAAGTTTAGTTTAAATTCCTTTTTAGTTGTTCAAAATTTCCAAAGGAACCCAGATATGTTCCAGTTTCGTCTTACATTCCTATTTGTTTCGTTCAAAACCAGCACGGGTGCTTAGAATATGAACGAATATTGACGTAATATTTCATTATTTTACATAATACGTTGGCCCTCTTAAAGTTAAATTTTCGATGACGATAGCTCTTCTTGCAGCTGCCGAGCAGCGTGCCCCGCGCCACCCGCCCNCCACTCGAGTGCCTCAAGTTCGAGGTGAGTGGTGTGGCCTCCCACTCGACTGCCTCAAGTTCGAGTTGAGTGAAGACTTCAGCTTGCTCCAAACTCCGCCCTGTTTTGTTGTTGAGTAATATTTAAGTGAAATATTGTTGAGGAAAGTATGGATGGAAGATCTGATACGGTGGTCCTCAGCGGCAGGGCCTTGGGCAACAGGGTTAGTTTAGTCAAGTTTACCTATCCTGTGCCGTGGGGAATAGTGTCCTCATAGCGTAGGGTTACCCAGAGCTCTGATAGGTTACCTTAGCTTAAACTAAGACTTCGGGACTTATGTCTTTCGTGCCTACTTCACTTCTTTCAATCTTCACGCCTTCTTAGTTACCTCTTCTTTGTCTTTTCTACTTTTTTCTTCTTAACTTTCTATTTCTATGTGCAGGGAGTTCGGTGGTTGAACACACCTGTGCATAGATTCCACTTTCCCTACAGTCCTTTTTTTCGCTCTCTCGAGATCCCATTCCATGTGACGAGAAAGCGTCAAACTAACTAATAATCTCATTTCAATACATGGCTTAGGTTGAGAGCAGTTTCATCGTAGACAACCTAGTAAAAAACATTTGTGTGCAGCACAACCTCCGGTCGAGCCAGGATCGTCTCAATAGCACGTCTGTGGACGCTTCCCTGTTCAAGGAGAACCTTCCGGCGCCGACGGCTGGAACTCTAGCAGACGACGTGTTCTTGTCTGGGGCCAACCAGTCCCAGTGATGGTGGAGGTGTTCGTGACCGTCTGGACTGGCCATAGTCCAGACGGTGGCTGACTGTGGGGTGCAGGCTGCGGACTCTTGGTACCCATGCTGGAAATTCTGTTTGTTCCGTTTGCGAATTGTACCTCACTGCCAAGCGCAACATGCAGTTGCCCTGCAGTTGTTTTGTCCTACAGCTGTTCTCATACAGCTGTAAGGTTGTCCACTACAGCTGTCGCAACTGCAAATATTCTAGTGCTACGGCAGGGCCAAGTTTTCCAATTTGTTTTCTGTATTAATGTTCGTAAATAGCTTTGCTTTTACCCGCAAGAACATGTTAACCATTTTTTTTTTGCTGCAATCTTAGTTGAAAAGCTTTAGATGAGTAGGAGATAGGAATAGGTTAGTTTTCGTAATGTGGCCACCCGGCTCATCTTTAACACGGATTTCTGGTTTGAAACCCTACTATTTGCGTAAGATCATCCGAGGAATTTGTTTATATGCTTTCAGATGCCGAATTTTTTGCGAGGTTTTCATTTTATGCCCAGCTTCGGAAGTTCTATGCCTATGTTAACTCTCGTATTATTGTTTGCAGCGTCCTCACAGTGACAGGCATTCCTTCTGCCGCTGATTTTGCTCGATGTCGCTGTTGTGTGCAGTGCCTGGGGAGTTGATGGGAGCATTCCATTGTGTGCAGCGCCTGGGGAGTTGATGGGAGCAATACATTGAGTGCGCATTTCTTGGGTGTGTCTCTCTCGTGCATGAAGAGGAGTTTCTGTTGTATTAGATCTGCTGAGTCTTCTAATTTGGGTACGGTGTTTTCTCAGGTGCTTGAGAAATATGCCTTCCTGAGGCGCCAGTTACTTATCTGCTGCTGCTTTGCCTGATGGTTTTTGTTGCACGTCTGTTTATTATGAGCAAAATTCTTGGTGTGCGATTTAAGCGGTGGATAACATCTAAAATTGCACGACCTATTCTAAACCACTAAAGCGATAGAAAATTACAACTACTATTTCTACTAACATGTGCCAAAAAAAATCCCTACCTACAATTAGTCACTCCGGAGAGAATAGTAAAGGGTGTCGATCCTGAGAAGGTTTGTTCAGATGGAAATGTGGAGTGACAAGTTATTCAATAGTAGAAGTATGGATGTCGATGGTGGATGTTAGATAGACACTGAGCCAGCTACCAAGATGGACCAGTCGTCACTATTAGCCCTTTAGTCCTCAGCCACCGAATTCCGCACACTGCATGTAAACTCATTCACGTATGCTCTGTGTTTGTTGGAGGAAAAATACAGCCTCTCAACTCGAAGTATTGTCTCACTGTTTTTGTTTGTGTTACACTCAGTTTTGCATTAGCCTGCTTTTGAGAGGAATTGCATACAATTTCTAGCTACATTAGTCAACGAGCGAATAATTCGGGCACTAAAGAGTGTCGGCTGATCGAGAACCAAATTACATCATTTTGACGAATTCAGCATCGTGTCATCAATGAGGGAATTTTTTACGAGGACCTTGGCACCTAAACAAAAAGCCACTCTCAAAACTCCTGACGTCTTCTGTCGCTTTCCGACTCTGTGCCCAAATTTTCTGTACTTCCGATGTTTAAATATCTTGTTTCTTCCATAACTAACATTGAAGTGTTCTCATAGGCTTGTGAAGACCCCAGCTTTCGAAGAACTGTCTGTTCTTGTCATACTGTGTGGAGCAGCTGTTTTTATGTTGCAACACCCTTCAGGGGGGGCATAGCATAGGCAATAGGTTTAGGTTAATTAGGTTTGTCCATCGTATGACATGAGAAGGGGCGACCCCTGGGGGGCACCGTTAGGTTACCTCCTGTGTAGAGAGGCCTTCGGAATGGACTTCTAATTTTTCGTGCCCACCTTACTTCCCCCAATTTTCACACCTTGGAATCTATTTCTTCTTTTCCTTTTCTTCCTCTCGTTTCTGAACTTGCTGTTTCTATGCGTACGGGATCCTCTGTGGAAACACAATTTGTACATTGATTCCCCGTTTTCTACAGTCCATAGTTAACACGTTGGCCGCGATTTTTCCCTACGGGTAAAATTTCATCTCTACAAATATCTCCATTGTGAATGTAAAAATGAAGTGTTTTGTTTTCACGAATTTGGTTATCCTATTCATTTTACTTCTGATCTAAACTAGCTTATTAAAGTAATGAACGCAAATTTCATGAAAACTTAAAAATTTGCATTCATATGTGTTAGTGCTTTCGTTAGGTTAGGTTAGATGATCGCGTGTACCAATATGGCACACATCGCGGCCAACGTGTTAATGGTCCCTTCTCTTTCGGAGCGACATAGGCTTGTGTCACTGAAGCCCTGCCATCCATACCGCCACCACCGCTTTACTACGCTTATGTTACTACATTTCAGTCTAAAAATAAGTCTACCGTCCTTGTAATTTTTTTACGAACAAGTTCCTGCTATAGGTTGAGATTTTTTTTTTCTGTCCGACTAATTTTGACTCTGGAGCTTACGTTGTTTGCTTACCTTTGTGACTATTTATTTAGTAGCGAGAAAGGTAGACCAGCCAGGTGGGAATGTCACTCGGTCCGCCCTTGGATGTGTGGGTGAACGTTTTTTATTATTCGACAAATAATTGGTCGCAGTGTTTCATTTCATGAAAGCATACGAATGTACTGCTTCGTACAATAAAAAAGTACCTTGTATTATAGGGCCTCTAACCATGCTGTATAAATATATTGTTATCGCTTGTGCCTGCTTGATTACTCCTCCTATAAGAAGGTTGCGTTATCATGCTATCATAGTGCTAAGTCCCTCAATAGCAATCATTAATGAGTACCCCTCAGAGAGGCATAGGACGGACAATAGAGTTAGGTTTGTCTATCGTATGTTATGGGGATTAGCGACCCCAGGGGGCCCTATTAGATTACCTAGACTATAGTTAGGCCTTCGGGACTTCTATCTTTCATGCCCACTTGCTTTCTTTACATTTTCATGCCTTCTTCGCTGATTATTCTTTATCTTTTCTTCCTTCTCAACTTGATGTTTCTATGCGCAGGGGATCCTGTGCGTTAACACACCTTGTGCATGGATTCCCCGTTCTCCTAAGTCCATCCTAAATGGTCCCCTTTCTTTTGGTGCTGGATAGTCAAGAGTTACTGCAGCGCTGCAATCCTGATTACTACTGCCACTTGAATATTTTGCGCATCTAGATTCAATAGGAGACATTACGAATTTTTTTATGCTTTCACTGACCGTTCGACCCCCAGCATCGAAGTCGTTTTTTAAGAAAAAAAAACTTGTGAAGGTCGTAATTATGCTGGTAATTGTGTGTCTAATGTGCGGGTAGCAATGTTTGTTTTCGTTCATTGTGTATATTATTGGTGTATTCAATCAATGTAAATTCGGAGTCAGGATATTAAGATTGGCTTTTAAATGTTACGGATTTTTTGATATTGGTTCAACAGTATTTTGACACTTGAAATTGGGCCCCAAAGCTCATTCATTTTGTTTATTTGCACTGAGATAAAATTTTAAATTTTGCCAGTTAATGGTGTGACCTCCTTGTGGAAATGTTGAAAACTTGAGAATTTATTTGTTTCTTTGCTACATTTGTCTTGTCTTCATCAGTTATGGTTTGCATATTTCTACCAGTCTCGCCTACATACACTTTTCACAGTCATGTCGATCCTGACACAACGTCGGTTAATTTAGGTTATCTTTTCTTATCGTTCAGATGACAGACTTCCGAGCCAATAATTTTAGTTGATTTTTTCGCTAGTTGTATATTATAGAACCTTAGTATCCTACTATTCTTTCCGATGCTGCTTTTGTGTAGTTACGTGAATGTAGTACGTGAATCTGTTTTCATTTTTTGGTCTTGATGTTTCTGACTTGGAGGCTTCAATATTTTGAGGAGTTTAGAACTCAACTTACATTAATACATGTCGAACTGGCTGTGCGCAGTGTCGTCCTGTTGTCAATGTACGTATTTTTACACGCATTAGTTTGTCACTTTCAATGTATTTTCCATGTGCGCGAGCCGATGTGGTTAAAGCGCATACCGCATGTTTTGTGATACTCAAATGATCTTTTCTAACGTAGCCGATTTTCTGGATACGCACTGCAGCTTGTGCGTCCTATCCAACTGTTATCCGAGGTGCAGTTGCTTCCATTTTTCTTGTATGTCGCCGTTCTCGCTTTAGATGAGTTCCCAATGTGCGTTAAGAAAGAGGCAACCACAAGGAGGTAAGGTGTCACTGATACGTTCGGGTGCAGTGATCGCATTAATTAACCTGTTAATGGGTATTGACATATGTCAGCGTGGTTGTTGCATTCACACGGTCGCTGTCGATTACACATACCGTGTGAATGCAACACCGGCCACCTGGGCGGTGACCGTTAACAGGTTAAACTGGGAGTGTGATTCCAAAGATCACAGGCATCTCTTTTGAGCGGGCAAGTCCTTTAAGTTTCTCAAAACGTGCGATGTTGCGTATAGGTCCAGCATGATCGAATCTCTTCTCCCTCGTTGTTGTTCTTTGATGCGAGCGCCAACTGTCCCTCCGCATCCGTTTTTGCTTATTGAAGGAAAGTTACTTCGTTGCTTCTAAACTACGCCGTTATTTTTATTTTTATTTTGTTTTGTGACCTGTATATCAACTGTAAGATATATTTCTATTATCCTGAGCTGCGTTTTCTTGCCTTTATTAGTTACCTAAAAATAGAGAAACACGCCACGAAGGAACTGAAATTCAATTTACATTGACGATGTGAGTTCGCTCAGTGAGAGTGAGTGGGATCCTTGAGCTCCTCTCGGAGTAGCACACTGTTAGTGACTCGTACTTGACAAAGTTTTGTATATTATACGTTACGAGAACTGGCGTCTCCAGGTTACAGCTGTTAGGTTACTTCAGCTGTAGCTAGGCCTTCGGTTCGTCTGTCTGTCCTGCTCATGTACTTCAATTTTCACACCTTCTTCGCTATCGCTTCTGTGTCTTTTCTTCAGCGTCATTCTTCACTTGCTATTTCTATACACGGGGGATCCTGTGTGGGAAGACACCTGTATAGATTCCTCGTTCTCTAGAATCCATTCTAAATGGCTCCTTTCCTTCCGGCTCAAGAAAGTCTGAGTAACCGTAGGTACCGCAATCTGTGCTTCTACATACTACTACTATAGTGATCAGGTCTGTTTATGTACAAATTTACTTTTTTTGTTAACTTACCAGTTGTTATTAGTTAGTTTAAAGCTCCCTAGCCTCATGGAATAAACTCCCAAGAGATCGAAAAAAGGGGACCATTTAGTATCGACTTGACCATTGGACCAGCTGCCCTCTAAACAGGGATATGACCTATTTTTGGTTTCTTTTTTACTTTAACTGTTGCAAATGTAATATTGATAAACCCTGAATCGCGGAGGAAATGATAACACTGATTTCAAGACTAATATGGTTCTTTGCACGGGGTGACTGCCACTTTTATTTGTTGCCTCTGATTGTTCGGAATATCAATTGTGAATCCTGTTAGAACTGCCTTTTTATAAGCCAAAGTTTTCGGCGCGTTATATACCTGGCTGCTGAAGCGCTTGTAACCCTGTTCTACGACTACTTAGTATGGGCTTAAGAAAACGTAGAATCTATGGACAGATGTGTTCCCACACAAGATCCCTTGCACATAGAAACACCAAGCTGAGCAAGAAGAGGATGAAAAGTAAAGAAACGTAAGGGAAAAAGGCATGAAGAAGAAAAGAAGCAAAGTGGGCACGAAAGATGGAAGTGCTGCACGCCTAGCTGGAGCTGAACTAACCTAACATTGTCTTTTTCGAGACGCCAGTCCCCGCAGCATAGGATAGACAAACCTAACCAACATAACCTTATTGTCTGTGGCTTATCGTATGCCCTATGAGGGGATACAATACAGTTATAAATATAATGCAATGTGACAAAAGCAAAGTTTCATAGGAAAATCGCTATTTCCTGTAGTTCTGCACTGCAAGGAGTTAAGAAATAACGTATCATTGCCAGGGACAATAACTTCCGTGGTGGTTGGCGTGAGAATGTGCCCCTGCCACCTAGGCTCGCTCTGAACTTCGACTGCATAGAATCGCTCCTGCACCGACATGATTTATAGTGTATCGACACTCCAAGCAATACCCATGAAGTTTCAGAACTTTTATAATCACTATCAAAACCTATCGCTATCTATCATTATAAAATGAATTTGGAGATGGCGTGCGTTAGCATCGCGTTCATTACTTTTTTTGAGATTATCGTTAGTTCTGGGGAAAAAAATATAAAATTTCTAAGTGCGATGGCCGAAATATAACTTTGTAGAAAAAATCGATGGTGAAAAATTTTGGACGAGGATTTAGGCGAGAAACCTTGAGGCATACGGAATACTACGACAATTTTAGGCGGTATTATTCTCCTGCTCTGGTTCATGACTTCCATTAGAGCAGGCCATACTAGCTCGACTTGGATCGCAACTGCATTAAACAGATTTTATTTAGAATTTCCTCTTAGAGTTTTCTTGTGTTAGTATTTAAATTTGGTAATCATACGGACACCCACTTTTTCAAGAATTTAGCATTATGTATAATTCTGAGTAGCCAGCATCAGCAGACTACGACTCGTACTACCAAGAGGCGCAAAGCGACGCGAGTGGACAGCCAGATTAGTCACGCCGACGACAGGCTGATCACGCAGCCACAAAGAATCATGAGACTCAGCCTAAAGGGACCGAGATGAACCACAGGGACCAGATCCGTGGACACCACCGACCGGTTATAATTCGATATTGAAACAAACGATGCATCAAGCGTGGGACAGCCCTCCAGAAAATCTCAGCGGCGACCGCTAACCTCCTCCCCCCCTCGACCTCCTTTCCCAAACAACCCCATGGGGAACATCAGGACAGCGAGATGCGTCTAGAAGGTTCGATAAGGATCGAGA